>PVKE010036971.1:0-16129 GCA_004027555.1 Craseonycteris thonglongyai | reverse complement strand
AGTGCATAGTTATTTCTATTTTACTTTTTGACAGATAGAGAGAGAGACAGAGACAGAGACAGTTAGAGAACCAAACTGTGGGAACTCCCCAGTTCAGCACGTGGGTCCTGCCTGGGCCGGAGCCGGGATTCGATCCTCGGTCCTCATGGCCTCAAAGCGAGCGCTCAACCCGCTGAGCCGTCCCGGCTTTCCCCTATACACTCTTTTTAGCTCTAAAGCTTTCCTTATTTAGCAACTAAAGATCATTATGGAAGAATCACAGTTTTAGAAATCATTTTAGAATTTGTTATAGAAACTCAGTACCTCACATTACCTAGTATTCAAACAAGTTAGAAATAATTCCCCTCTATCCACCCATGTGTTCATGAAAAAATAAAGGAGGGAGCCAAACCAAATCCCTTTCAGGCTCAGACCTGTTCTCTGGGACGCAGGCAGCTCACTGGCAGCAGGCAGTATACCTGTTGTTCCAGGAGGCAGCGCATAAGCTGAAGATGGTGGAGCTCCTGGTCCGCCATGCTGGAAGGACGCTCCAGAGGAAGGGGGCGGGGGGAAAGAAGCAGTAGGGCTGGAGGTAGGTGGAGAGACCTGGTGCTGTGCTGTGAATAGCGGAGACTGCCCAGAATAGGAAGGAGCAGAAGATATGTAAGGGGTGTTAGGGTAAGCATTTGAAGCAGAAGGAGCAACGGGCTGCTGAGGTTGATATGTTGCTGACCCCCCTGTTCCGAAGATATACTGCTGGGCTGGTTGATAAGCTACATCAAGGAGAAGAAACAGAAATTTTAATTAGTTACAAGTTTATTTAGATAGCAACATAAAACCAAAGTTATCTCATTCTATGGAAATCGTTTTCATCATTGTTCTTTTAACAATAAGTTAAAACCAAAAATGACTGTTTGTAATGTTATGCTTTTGATAATTCAGATGTTCTAAATATACTGAAAGTCACTGGATTCCATATTTGAAAGCTGCATTCTTCAGAGTGCTGTGAGCTATGAAAATCTTTGAAGCATCAGACTCCAAAACTGCAAGGCTGACCCTTTTCTATACTAGACTTTCCAGGGGATCAAGTCATAAGGTATACCTGAAACTAGTGTACTATTGTATGTCAACTTTAACTGAAAAGTAAATTTAAAAAATAAAATAAATAAAATGTTTTAAAAAAAAAAGACTAACCCTTTTCTAATACTTCCTATTTCTGTGAAAAAACTGCAGTGACACTGACTAGCCAACAGATGAGCCACAGAAGAATTAAACATACAAAGAGGAATTACACATCCTTTAGAAGTTATAGGAAGTTTGGTGGCAGCTTGGGATCTCCCCACTCCATATGAACTGTAGAGTGAGCACTACTGTTATGGATCATATCCCTTCTCTAATCTAGTAAAATCATCAGCTACTCAAATTCTGAGTTTGAGTAAGTTCCACATTAATGGTCTATTTTGATCCCTGAAAAAAAATTATTATTTAATATTTTGTATACTGTACATAGTTGGTTAATAAGCAATCAGGCAGCCAATTAATATTTTAATGCAAAGACCTGGACTCAGATTAGCTGTCTTAATACCATCACATTCTCTGTGACCAGGGTTAGGTATAAACCTCTACAGAGTGAATCTAGTAATATTCAACTTGTTCTACTCTGAAGGTAGTACTTTCATATTGAGCATTTGAGTGAAAAGTTGTATCAAATTTGTATTCATGTTGAGGATGCTGGGATGGCTCAGCGAATTGAGAGCTCACCTTGCTGCCATGGGGACCAGGGATTGAATCCTGGCCCAGGCCTGTGCGGACCCATATGCTGAACTGGGTCTGTTTCCCATGAGGGAGGCCCTTGGTTTGGTTTCTGCCCCACGCAACCCCACATCCACCTGTGTGGAATGAAACTATGTCGAAACTGATGACGTACAGTGTAGAGACTACTCTGGACCCTTCCCCTTCTCTCTGTCTCTCTGTCAAACAATAAAATAAATCTTAAAAAAAAAAAGTTTGTATTCACGTTAAGAACATCCATTTTAGCATAGAACATGCTCATTAAGATTAGTTCTTACTGGGTAATAATAGCTTCTTGATTTTGTAATAGTTGTTTAGTCATATAATTTTCTCCAAGAGTTTTATTTTTTGCTCACCATTTCAATTTTAAAATAGTGGTGATATTTTACTTTCCAAGTGCATATATTTTCCAAAAGAAACAAAGGCCAATGGTGGGTATACGTCATTATCATACATTGTCAAAATTCAGAGATGGTACAATACCAAGAGAGGACCCTAGAATAAAGTATGAACTTTGCAATAATGATGTATTAGTGTAGACTCACTGACTGTTAACAGATGAACCACTGTGGTGCAAGATGTCGACAGTAGGGGAGGTGTGCTTGGGGAGGCAGGAGGTATATTGGAATTTTCTGTACTTTCTACTCTATTTTGCTATAAAACTGCTCCAAAAATGAAGCCTATTTCTAAATAAAATAAAATAAAAATAACAGTAAAACAACACCACGTGTCCCTTGGAACCATTTTTCCAAAAATTGTTTGTATCATCGTGCCTAAAGGAAAAGAATATGTATAAGTAATTTCTAATATTCTTTTATACCAAATCATGGGACAACTGAGTCTCTATAATAGGTCTTAGTAAAGGCTAAGGAACAGAAGCCAAGTGTTCTGAATGGAATGACATACAAGCTGCTTCCTCGTATGTTGATTCAGATGCTTCCTACAGAAACCATGTTTCTCTATAGCAATGACTTAAGCCCAACACACACTGGTTCTTTCTTTACTTGTTAAAACTAATTTGATCATGGTTTTGGGGCCTCAAAGTAAATAATTACTACGGTACATTTAATAAGACATTCTGCTGTGAAAGGACTTCAGGGTCACACTACTTACGCTGTGGCTGTGGATAAGGTGGTACCTGGGCGTGCATATGACCTGGAGAGGTGGGAAGCTGAGCTGTGGCAACATTTGGGTTAACGTTTCCATGCATTAAGAAACCCGGAGGTGGGGGATTTTCTCCCTAGGAAATGAGAATGTGGTAAAAGGAGAATTATATTTGGAACCAAGAATCTTATCCGATGGATTTATAATCTCCGAAATGGAATTCTATTTAAATAAAAAATAAAAAACTTTATTCTGTAAGAAACATTACATTTTGCACATTCTTCTTTAGAGCATTTTCTGAGCAACAGATTCTGAGTGAGTTAAATATCAGCCAGGTTTAAAGTAATAATTACAATGAATGACAACAGATGCTAATAGCCTCAGAAAACAGTATCATTGATATTTATGGTAAGTCACCAGGATTTTCCGTCTTTATTAAATTTTATCCATTACTCCACACTTTGGAAATGTAAATATAAATGCCACAAGGGAAGTTTTCTTCTCTTCAATTTCTGTAATGCTCAAAAAAAAAAAAAATCCTCAGTGAAATCAGATTTAAACCACTGTTAGAAACTTGGATGATGTTCTTCTATTATAGCTCAAATCAATTTAGAACAGCAAAGGAAGAGAGAGGGACAAGAAAATAAATTAACTGTGCCAAAAACTGCTTCTTGCATTCTAAGAGCATTCAAATGCAATAAGAAGGCAGAGCGAGGGGGGTGGGAAACTTGAGAAAGGAGGGTAGAGAATATATACCTATAAATATATATATAAATTATTTAGGTGAGCAGAATTCTGCTCAAAGATGAATAATGAAGGTATACCTGTGTGTCAGAGGGACAGGCTGCAGGTGGATGGCTGGGAAGGGCGGTAGGAGTTTTGTTACTCCAGGTAGTGACAGTAGGGGCAATTCTAACCTGAATTAAACAAAGAAACACCAATCACAGAAAATAAAAAAATGAAAATGTTAAGAGAAGAAAAAAAACCCAAAGGGTATTAACAGCCATATGCAAAGCAAAAAGTAAGAGCGGGCAATTGCTTTCAAGGTAGCTGGGATTCCGAAAGAAAAGTACACATTTACAATCAAACAGGGAAGGAGGCAGTAGAAAAATCAATATGACAATCTAAATGAAAGCACAAAGAATTATGCCATCCAAATGAAGAATAAGGGGGAAAATCTAGGCCCTGTAAGTAGGGAAGAAAAAAAGACATTCTGAGAAAAAAAAGGTAATTGAGTGAAAAAGTGATTTTGAAGCATTAAAAGTATTCATGCTATTATTAGATCTGTAAAGATATTATTGTAAGATCCTTTTTCTGGATTTCATTAGAGCCACAAAAATCAAATTAGTCTCATATGAGGCCTAGAATTATACAGAGAGCATTAAAGAACAGTCAGTCTAGTCCCCACCCTTGACCACTGAGAAAACCAAGGCTGCTCAGAGAAATGAAGGCATTTACTGAAGTCCATACTTGCTGGTGAAGGAGCTAGGACTGATTCCTGATTCCCAGGCCAGTGTCTGCTACACTACATTATGTTGCTTACCCTGCAGTCCAGAGGTTTTCTATTTTTTAAATAAAGTCATCCAAATCTTTATTGTCAAGTAAATATTTATAGAAACTCCTATGAACAATTATTAGCAAAGATGTGCTGGCCAAAGTGGGAGTGGAACTCCTACAAATCTGGCCTCCCTTTCATCTCTTTACTCTTGCCTGTAAAAATTTCTTTAAAATCACAAGTTACTGTCTTCATTCAGCATAGCGTAAGCTTTAATCAAGAAAATCACTGTTTAATTTATGGCTGAATTTGTTTTCCTTTTCTTAAAGGATGAGACTGCTAAGTCAAAGTAACACAAAAGTCTCTATGTTTTGTTTTCCCAGAAAGACAGATAACCCAAGAACATAGAGAGTAATTACTCTCTTCTCCCAAAATAGAGAAGGCTTTACTACTTCAGTACCCTGAGAGTATGGTCCAACTCAAGGTGCTTGGGAGTTCTAGTCCCAAACTGCCAACTAACTAGCCACACAATGCTGAAAAATTCAAGCTCCATGTGTTAAAACTCTGGTTGGTTTCATGAACAAGCCATCTGTTTTTCCAGCTACCTGATTTGCCCTTACCTATGTCAAAAACTTTCTATGTCTAGTTTAATCTCTGCAAGAGTAGGAAATTTACTGCATTCCTTACCATTATGTTCCAAAGAGGCAGAATAAAGACAGGCACTCACAGTAGGCTCTCAATAAATATTTGCCAAATTAATAAAAAAACAAAACAGAGGGTACTCTAGATAGTAATATTCAAATATAATCGATCCTGATTAAGTACTAACCAAAAGCTTAATAGACAAAAATAGATGATTTGACGTTTTTTATGTTTTCGTTTTATATTTACTTTGCTACAATGAAATGTAAGAATGACCCTGTCCAATCTATCAACAGTCTGTTCTATTTTAAAATGGGAAGAGTACCTGTTAACTCTGTTTTCATTCAAGACCATTTATTACTTATAAAATTATCTTTTTCCTTTAAGAACTTAAAGGTTATCTGCTGGTCTAGAAATATAAATTTCTACATGAAATACTAAAAGACAATAAGGGTCACATTTTATGCCACTAAATGTTTGGTAATTTTAATTTAATAAAATTAATAAAAATTATTTAATCATCTTTACATTCCCTGTGACCTATAATTTCATAAACCTTTGGTCATTCACTTTTTCTAATATTCAAGTTGTCACCTCAAAAAGTTTGTATTCTCAAAACTCTTATTGTATGGATACAGAAGACACAGTAAACCTACACTAACAATTTAGAAAAGAATACTCAGAAAAAGACTATTTTCTAAAAACATTTTATAAAATTAACCAAATCACCCACAAAATTGTTCCCATCATTTTTCTTAGTTTGTTACATAAACCAAATTGTAGATTCAAGAACAAATGTACACATATAAGTAGGCTGAGCAGATGTACCATTTTCAATGGGATAGAAAACAATGATACTATATAGTTTCCAACGGTATGTATGATCAGCCTACTGACACCTTAAATTTTGCCCAGTGAGACCACAAATACCATTTGAATCAGGACAGTACTGTTGTTTTCTGTCCCGTTTAAAATGTTACATCTATCTGGTCTGCCTATGTAAAAGGGAAATTTGAGTGATGGAGAAATCTCCCTGGGGAGCTTAAATTAATTTATATCTAAAACATAATCTATTTGACCAGAGTAAAGGAATGACTTTAAAAAACAAATCTTAAATGCCACTTTGAAGACTATAAAAAGTATAACTATTAAAACGGTATGTTGCCTAGTTTTATCATAGCAGATAAGGTCTCTTATCCAACAAACTAAAACCACAAATTTGAAAAGAAATATATAAATGTTCTTACTTAATTTGGACCATATCACTCACATGGGGATAATATTGTTGAGCTGGAACTCTTGGCATCTGTGTGTGGCCAGCAATGGGTCCAGGCCTGCCCTTGGGCAGCTGCTGCCTCTCATAAGGAACTTTCGGTGAGTCCTGTCCAGGTACAGGCTCTCCTTGTGCTCTATAAAGTCTGTCACGAAGCTGCACAATATTAGGCTATAAGAAGCAATGTGTAAAAACAAAGCAAACTGTTAAGAGAGTTCATCTAAATATATGACAGCATGTTGATTGCCTTGATCATTTGTATGATATTTGTTTATACATAACAGATCTAAGCACATTAGGGTTTGACATCATGGTTTCTAATACTTAAGACTGACACCAAAGGTCCATGATATACAGTGTAATTTGTAATTTAACTGAGGCAGGGATTTAAATTACCGGTATGCCCATCTGATAGCATGAAAGATTAACGTCAGCTCTCACCACTATTCTTTTGTTCTCTTATAGTTGAGTAATGCTCACAAATCACAAAAGTAGTTAAAAAACAAACAAAAAAACCTGTTTCTTTGTAGGAAAAAAAAAGTCTCCAAAAGAGAATCAACTGCTAACGATGATGATAGAAGAAAACAGTGATCAAATTAAGAGAGAAGGATTAACTTAAAAAGACGTTTGAAATAAAAGAGTAAAATGTCAAACTCAAAGAAGCTTATACAGATCTGCAATTACACAGATCTATACACAGTATGAGTTGACCATACCATATACATGTTCTAGGTAGTAACAACAACAAAAAAGCAATGCTCAAATGTTATAGTAAGAATTCCTTTTATTATCTTTAAAAATTATATATTTCTATAAATTCATTAAAGGTTCAATGATGTCATTTAAACTTTTTAGGTACACTCTGTCTTTTATGGAGGAGAATTATATACTATAATGATATCACAAAGTCTCAGGACATATTCCCCAGAAAATACTAAGGGCATATACTGAGATATATGAGGAAGTAACATCACAAAATTATAATATTTGCATAAAGAATCTTCTTTAGAAGTTCAAAGAAAAGCATGAAGAATAATGCAGAGAAAATGTATGTGGTTATAAATGGTCTTGAAAAGAGTTTAATTCTAAAACTATAAGATTTAAAGGTCTTTGGTCAGCAGTGTACAACCTTTTGGCTTCCATGAGCCATATTAGAAGAACTGCCTTGGGCCACACATAAAATACACTAACAATAGGTGATGAGCTAAAACAAAAAGGTTGAAAAAAAACCCCAAAAACCTCATATTATTTTAAGAATTTATGTTGGGCCTCATTCTGAGCCACCTTGGGCCGCAGGTTGGACATGTCTGTCTTAGATTAAGTTAGTCTTAAAATAAGGGTCTTACGTCTCAATATAAAAATGAGACCAATAGGGGATGATGGGATAGCTCAGCCGGATCAGCACTTGACTTGCAACTTCAGAGTCCAAGGAGCGAATCCTGGCCCCCGGCCTTGAAAAACCCATGTGCTCAACTGCGGCACAACTAGTAACCAATCCTGGTGGTAAAGGTTCTTACCTCCTAGGCAGGAGGCCCCAAGTTGGGTTCCCACCCCATGCGGCCCCACATCCACCTGTGTGGAATGAAACTATGTCACAACTAATTATATACAACTATGGAAACTGCTCTGGGCTTCCCTCTCTTCTCTCACCTCTCAAACAATAAAAAATAAATCTTAAAAAAAAAAAAGGGGGGACCAGGAAGTAAAAAATCATAAAATTCTTACACCAAAGTCATCATAAAGACTAAGTTTCTATTCTATTATTCTCATTAACAATTTACAAAGATATGAGCTGGATCCTACATGAAAGCATATAAAAACCAACTGAAGAGTCATACCTCCATAGTGCTGGTACACAGATGTAAATATTACTCAAGGAAATTTATTAGTTGCCTAGGATAGACAAAATACTGAAAACACTTAAAAATATCCATCCAAAACAAAATAAGGTTCACAATAAAAAGTATAGACATAAAGTATCTGGAAAATGCTGGGAAGGCTCAGTGAGTTAAGTGCTCGCCTTGCAGCCCTGAGGTCTGAGGATCGTCCTGGCCCCAGCCCATGTGAACCCTTATGCTGAACTGAGATGTGCTTCCCATGTGGGAGGATCCCAGCTCAGTTCCAGCCCTATGCAGCCTCCCTCCCACCTGTGTGGAATGAAACAAGGTAAAAAACTGATGACATACAACTATGGAGACTGCTCTGGGCCCTCCCCCTTCTCTCTGTTTCTCTCTGTCTCTGTCAAAACCAATAAAATAAATAAAAATACACATATATATCTGCAAGGTTCAAAATTAACCTCTCTCAAACAGTGCAGATGATATAAATACCCTACTTATGGAAAACGCTCCTCAAACCCCACCCTTCCACCAATGCACGTTTCATTATGGGTTTTATTTAGGTTTCCCTCTTCTGTGCTCCCATAGCACTACTATCTCTATCATAGTACTCTGAACTTTTGGAATCCCAAGTTTACTCGTCAGTTTGAGTTTGGAAACTCCGTCAGGGACAGGATCTTGGCAACCTTGTTCATCAGTGTATATTAAGTCACTTATTGAATTGAACTGAAACCAATACTATGAAAAAAGACTGAGTTTTACTGCACACCAAATAAGGACACTACATTAGGAATGTAATATAGTTCCGTCTGTCTTGAATATTTTAAAAATATACTCACCCACAGAGAGTTATCAGTCTAAAATGGCATACAGAATGAATTTCTTTAATATCTAGGATGGCACTTATGGAAATTTTAAAATTACAACCCACTAGTTTAAGTATTAACATTAATAGCTTTTCAACATAGACAATTTCTACAAAGGACCTTATAAACAAAATTAGAATTTGGCTTAAGAAACAAATTTTCCATTTTTTTCCCCTCAAATACTATGCTTCTCTGCACAAAGGGATCTATCATATTACTAGAGAGCAACTTATCTCTCTGACAGCCTAGGGACACCTAAAATGATCCTTGAAGAACTGTTCAATAACATTCACCTATAGTCAGGTGATAGAAAGTCAACTGCCTCAAAACATTCCACCTACTAGTATGTTTATGTTTAATATTGAGTGCTATCTACTGGACTCACCTTACTTATACATTAAAAGAAGAAAAATGGCCAACTCTAATTACCTGGTTCGTGGTTTCAGGAAGAAAAGCCAAGGCTGCAGCAATACTGCCCTGGGCTGCCAACAAATTGGCGTACTGACTCATCTTCTCAGCCAAAAGAACTCCTACAGTATTAGTGTCCATAGCTTGGGTACGTTGTACAGCTTTTCGTAGGATGACAACTTTCTCAATCAGATCCTAAATGAGAAAAAGAAAGCAGAGTAAAGGAGAAATAGACAAAGATACCAAGATGTGTATGAGAGGAAGCAGGAAAAGACAGAGTTACTAAGAGTTACAAAACATACTAAAAGTACAGTACCTATTATCTCACTTAGAAAGGTCTGGAATAGCTGACCACCATTTAGGTAACTGAAAAAGTAAGGAGGAAGAAGGTCTCATATTCATGGATATGGCATAGGTAACACCTTCTCCTAAACATCTTTTAACTGACAGATACTTGTGAGCTAAAATATGCAAATATCCAAAGTGAAAATGATAGACAGATGTCTGAAGGCAGAAACTTGGGTTCCAGCAAGTACAAAAGAAACAATGAGTGAAAACATCATGCTACATATCTATATTATAAAAACAGTACTATTATTATTATGAGGTGACCTCCAAATGGGTTACCATTTCAACAAAGTTTCTCATGTTGCTCTTCAATATTAATTTTTTCAACAATGGGGAAGTATGCTTCAGGTATAAAACACAAGAATATCCTACCTATCTGCCTTAAGTACACAAATCCAGAGGTATGTTTTCTCTCACTTGATTTCCTAAAGCAACTATGCTATTGAGAAAACCTCTTTCCAGAGAGAAAAATAAATATTAGACTGAAAAATCATGAGACTGATTAAATGCTTAGGGAAAAAAATCTTTATAGTTACTCAGAGCCTGAGAAATTGTCCCCACATTTTTTACTTACCCTCTTGTCTGTGTACTGGTGCTACATGGGATTCCAATGACCTTTTACTTTCATTTACCCTTAATCAGGAAGATTCTCTACTGGTACTCAAAATGTCTTCCCATTTCTAACCCCACATTGCTTCTTTCCTTGCCCAAGGCAGACAGAGGATCATGAGAAAAAAGAGGTAAAGCCAAGGCCTATTTTCATACTCTGGCCACCTACTTCCCCCAATCAACTAAATCACAACCTTTATCTCAAAAACAATTGTAACTCCACTTAACCATCTTATCATCTCAAACTTTGTCCTTCCAAATACAGCAATAAGTACCTACAATTATTCAGCAAAAGAACTTCTAAAATGTAAATAAGTAAGGGTGAAAGCAATGAACTTCTGGAACAAATCAATTCCTAGAATATAAGCAGGGTGAAAGACAACATCACTAGAAAGGAAGCACCCTTTGTTTCAAAGACACTAACCTGAAGGGACAAAGGGTTGTTTCCATCTTGAGCTTTAGTCCAACAGGCAACAAGTTTCTCTACATTCCCTGCACAAATATAGCAGAGACATGCCTGAGTCTGCAGAAGGCTATCACCTTCATTTTCAAGCCTGGTTCCCAAGAGATCTAGAGATCAAGAAGAAAACAAAGAAAGATTATCTCTAATGCAATCTGTATATGAGGTTGTGAATAGCCCAATATTTTCAGAAGTATGAATTAAACTTCACAAACAGTAGGTAGCAGGCAGAAACAAAAATTACTCTTGTCATGTAAATGTTCAGTAAATATTTGTTCAATGAATAAAAGTGTATGACCAATTGTATATAATAAATAACTTCACAAAATTCTATACCTGGCTGTTAAATAAATTTCCATTAATTATATTAGAAAAAATAATAAATGGAAACAATATTTGTAAAGAAATCCTAATAAACATTTAATTCCATTTCATCACATTCAGACGCTTTTTGTCTCAGTAGTGGTCTAAAATACAGCACATTTGGAATAAACATCAATGGTAGCTAGGATTACTATAAATTATTTATAATAAAGTTAAACTTGTAATTTTAATATTCTTACTAATACTCTCAAGGTAACAAATTATTGTTTGTTCTTATACTAACAGCCTAAAGCTCTTGTTCTTACAAATATTATAATAAATATTATTCTTTAACCATCAGTTTGGTCATGGCCTTTAATGGTAATTTCTATGCAAATATTATAACTATTAATTTTATCAACCTAGCCTTAAGTGAGAGCTGATTATGTGCCATTTTACATATGAATAGACTAAGGCTTAGAAAGTAATTTTTACTAGGTCGTACAGCTAGCAATTGGCAGAGGCAAGATTCCAAGTTTGGTCTATATGAAACCAAAATCATTAACCAGTATTATTAAAAATAATGACAAGGTATGGAGAAAAATATACTTAATAATTCTGAGAGAAGCATTCAAATGAGAACACCTTTTTCTTCATTTTTTTTTCTTTCCTTTTTAAATTATTTTTTTCAATAACACATGACATTCAATATTATTTTATATTTCAGGTCTATAGCATAATGGGTAGACATCTGTATAATTTATGAAGTGATTCACCCAATTAGTCTAGTACATACCTGGCACTATACATATATATTACAAGAACTCCTTTTTTTTAAAATTTGTGATTGGTAGCTTTATGAAAATTTCTAATAATATCTGTCAATTTTATTTACAATATACCATACCATATACATAATATAAAGTTTGTTTTCTTACCACAAAGGGCTGAAAACTCATCAAGTTTAGCATAAGTCAATACTGCAGTTAAAGCCTCTCTCCAATTTTTAAGGTCACAAGACTCAACAATTTCTTTCCAGTTCTTCATCACCACTGCAGTAATTAGCTTGAGAAACGAAAACAAAGGGAGAATTAAAAGTATTGGTATATTAATAAAAATTAATTTTGGCTAATCAATCATATCTTTCGAAACCATTATTATTCACAGTGTTTCACGAAGAATAAAGAAGCAGCAAAGTGGAGTACTTCCTTGAACCAACTGACATTGAAGATGGTATTTTTGCTCAGAAACAAAAATCACACAGGCTCAAACTCATAAAAATTCTGTAAAAAATACCACGTAAACATACTTTATAAAATATCACATAAACATACTTTATAAAATATCACATAAACATACTTTATAAAACGTTGAAAAGAAAAAATATAGTGTTATCTAAGTATTTAACAGGTCTGATGGATCAGAGAAAACTTTCCTAGCATATACACACTTGAGAGATGAAGTCAGAAATAACTTTGTCAAGAAGAAAAAAACACTGCAGGCCAAGGGAACACTAGGTCCAAAGTCTGGAAGGAGAAAGGCACAGGTAGTGTGTGAGGAACTGAAAGGCAGCCAACGTGGCTAAAAGATAACAGGGGAGGGAATCACATGAGACAAGGCTGGGGAGACTGACAGCAACCAATGATGGAAGGACTCAACACTAGGACAACTTTTATGGAAAGAAGTTAATAACATCAAGCAGGGGCTTAAAAATGTTCAGACCCTCTGCACCAGAAATTCCTTTCCTAAGACTACAACCTCATTAAACAATTAGAAATCTGAAAAAATCTTTAGGCACAGGAAGAATGCTTACTACTAACATCTATATTATGAAAATATTAGAAACTAGCTGAACACCCCAAAATAAAAGAAATAATATATCCTTGCTATCGAATATATCTATAAGCAAAACTACACAGATATGATCTTGATTCTGTTTTTTTAAAGTTCTTCAAATACACAGAAAAATGGAACCAATCTGAGATTGAGAAGTACCAATCTGATGGAAGAATTAGAGGGTGTTAAGTTTTTATTTTTAAAATTTTCTATGTTTTAACTTTTCTACAACAAAAAACATAGAAAGTATTTTTCATTCTAAAACATATATGAAAAAAACAAAAACTAGAATAATCGTAACAAATTATCAACAATAACTATTTCTTGCTCAAGGAATTATGGCTGGGTATTTTTGTTCTTTATTGTTTCTGCATTTCAATTACCTATAAGAGTGTATTGTTTTTATAATCAGATATATGCTATTGTTTGTTTATCTATTTTTCAAATAACATACCCTGGTAATTTTGCTTTGGGATTTTGCAAAGTATTTTTTCTGGGTTGAAGCCAAAAGTTCTTGTCCACCTGCTATGGCCAATATAATGGCATCAGCCATGCGGTTATCATGTAAACAAAGGTCAACAGCACTCTCAAAGTTACCGGTCAGCAAAGCCTGAGTAATTAAACCATCAATATCTGCAATAAGGAAATAATATACTCAAGTTAAATAAAGTTTTTTGTCATAAGAAAAAATACTACACATTATCAATTTTTACATGTATATACAAAGGAGGAAAAACATGCTAATTTCTGAATATTAGTGGTGATTAATTTCTAATACAAGCTTTTGAGGTCTATCAAAATACATTGAGATGCATATAAGTAAAATCAGGTAAGATAACACATTTCCCAGATTGCTTAAACTATAATAAAGATCATTATACAGATTCTATCACATAGGTGTCAGACATTCCAATATTTTCAAGGCACTAATTACATATACTTAAACGAGGACTGCATTCTTCTTTTCAACCTTTTTCCACATGTGACAAAATATTTCTAACTTACACTTAGGGAATATTTGCTTTCAAATGGTTAAAAGAAAATTAGAAATCAAAACCAATAGGTACTTACCCCCACTGATGGAGATGTTAAATGTTCCTCTGGCTGACGGTAGAAATTCTGATTCTTGTTTTTCCTCTTCCATGTGCTAAAGATATGGAAAGGGCAACAATGCAGCCAGAATAAAAATGTGGAATAAGTTACTGGCAAAACAAAATTTATGAATGATTATTCACCTACTGACTAGATGATGACATTCAAGTTATTTCCCAAAAGTTCTCAGATCCAAGCTTACTCTAAGATCTATGACTTTCCTAAAGATTAACTCCTGTTATACAATCATAAATAAAATCCAAGATCATCAAGAATAATGTTAAACAAACAAGTGTACATATCCATTATTGGTAAGCTCAGAAGTTATTGAAGCTGAAGAATGTTTTCCTAGATACCTCAACTAATATTCTGAAACATGCAAAATGTATTTTTAATTATACTAAGATACTACACAAACCTGCTTCTACACATCTAAAATTTTCTGTCTACTAGGTTTAAGCTTTTTTTTAAAATTTGTTTTGATGAAATTAGTTATGAAAAATATCACTTGGTGTCTTACATAAATGAAATATAAATGGGCTACTTATGAATATACTACAATTGTAGATTTTGTGTTCTCTTCAGTTAGTCATACCTGGAACAGAAGGTTAGTCTACTAAAAATATATACAGTTCTGCTATAAATTTCTGAGACTACTTGTAAGACTGAGTAAAAATAAATTTAATATTTTCTTTCTTTAGAAGGAAATATAATGAAGGAATATTGCTAACAAATACTTTAAATGCCTTCTCTTCTACGCATAAAAATTTCAAAGAAGACAAAAATATAAAATATATCAAAGAGATTACTGAGAAAATTTCAAAGAAAAACATAGCTGTCTTGCCTGAGATATAATACCTAACTTCTATGCTTGTGTTACCTACACATCTTAATATAAAAGCATCTAGTATTCAAAGTCAGGTACATTTTGGGATTGGGTAATTTTAGTGCAGAGCATAGCATTGCATCATATATAAAAAATACTGGGGGAAGCTAGGATGGCTCAGCGGGTTAAGTGCTCGCTTTGCAGCCCTGGACACCGAGGATCGAATCCCAGCTTTGGCCCAGGTGGACCCATATGCAGAACTGGGGTGTGCCCCCAGTTCAGTTCTTGCCGGGGCCTATGCGGGAGGCTCCCGGCCCAATTCCTGCCCTGTGCAGCCCCTCACCCACCTGTGGAGTGAAACTATATGGAAAACTAATGCTGTCAACTATGGAGACTGCTCTGGGCCCTCCCCCTTCTCTCTGTCTCTGTCTCTCTATCTCTCTCTGTCAAAAAACAATAAAAATAAATCTTAAAAAAAAATGCTTAATTAGTCAATCTTGACTATTATAGGAAAATAACTATAACCTTAATTCCTTCCCCAGCTAAAGAGAAGCATTTTAGAATTTAAAACTGTAAGAAAAATATTTCAGAACTTATTCACGTTAGTAAATCAGATACTGATCTGATTATTCACTAATAAACTTACCAAAAAAACCTCATTCAACTCACATTTTTTTCAAATTTGCTTTCTAAAAACAATTAATAAACCTTTATTTATGAACTTCTGAAGTATACATAAAGCCAAAAGAATGCACAATTTATTATGTATTGAGTATCTTCAATATGTAGTCTACTATGTTTGATAAGCGAGTATCAGCAAGATAAAGGGGTAGATTTTATCTCCTTAAACATTTTTCAAATACTCTGAAAGTATCCACTGATGACTACTGTTTTGTTAAATACATATTATTTTTACCTATTAATTCATGAGTGTATTTCCAAATGGCCCTCTATTTAATAATAGTTAATCTAGGTGTACATAAGTGAAAGGACATTTCTTTACTATATCCTACAATTTTGTTTAGGCATTCACAAAATTGATTTTTTTTTTTTTTAATTAATTGTTAAATTTGATGAGGTTACATTGGTTGGTAACAATTAGACAGTTTACAGATGTACAAGTCCACCTCACATCATTCATGCATCGTATTATGTGCCCATCACTCAGTATTAGTTCCCCTTCCATCACCTTATATCTAGTGCCCACTCCCACCTCCCCCCACAACTGTCCCCCCGCTCCTCCCCCCTATCCTGGTAAC
>PVKE010036970.1:0-16127 GCA_004027555.1 Craseonycteris thonglongyai | reverse complement strand
CTTAATAAGTGATTTAAAAAATAAAAAATAGTTTTGAACATATATTTTACTTATCTACCCATACCTCGCTGGAATGCACCTTATACTGAAACACAGTGTATATATATACACAGTATGCATTTCACACCCCTTCTTCCCCCTTAGACTACGCCTATGACAGCAAGTCAATCGTGACACACTTTTAAGATAAAAAGTAGATTTTATATACAGAAAAGTTGGCCACCCTAGCTGTATTGTATATGTCTTTTAAAAGTTGCTATGATAGATCCTGAAAGTTATCACAAGAAAAATAGTTTATACTGTGTGGTGATGAATATTAACTAGGCTAATTGTGGTGATCATTTCACTATATATACACATATAGAATCATTATACTATACAATTGAAATGAGTATTTGTCATTTTATCTCAATCAATCAATCAATCAATGCCTTTTCCCTTGAGTTTGGTCTAGCCTTAGTGATTTGCCTGACCAAAAGAAGGCAAATGTGACTTCCAAGGCTAGGTCAGTTCTTAGGAGACTTCAGGTTTCCACCCAAGATTTTCTGGTAACAACTCACTTCCTCTGCATGCCCCGAGCTGCTCTAAGTCTGAATATCCTGGGGTCTCCTTAACCTTTTTGAGGAATCAAGTATCCCTGAGGAAAGCTATGGGCCATTTCTCCCTTAAAAAAGAAGAAAAAAAAAAAAATACACAAACACTCCATACAATTTTCAGTGGATTTTTAGCCCTCAGCATCCATAAAATTTGGGTTTAAAAGTCTCTTTTAGATGATTATTCAATAATGGTCCACAAATCCACTGGATAACTCTAGAATTGTTAGAATTACAAGTGCTTCACTCAAATTCCAAAAATTATCATATTCATTAATAAATGGAGAATACAGCAATTTAAGTCTTACTTAAATTTAATGTCCATCTATTTTAACCTGAAATTATTACTCAATCTCAGATCTTAGAACCAGACAATAATAACCTCCTAAGAGGTGCCTCAGAAACACATCAGTCTAGGGGATGCTGGGATGCTTCAGTGGGTTGAATGTTCACTTTGCAGTCCTGGGGACCAAGGATCAAATCCTAGCCCTGGCCCATGTGGACCCACGTGCTGAACTGGGGTGTGCTTCCCATGCAGGAGGCACCTAGTTCATTTCTTGCCCCCTGGTTCAGGCCCTGGCTCAAGGGGGCATGCCTCCCATGCGGAAGGCCCCAGCCCAGTTCCTGCCCTACACAGCCACCATCCACCTGTGTGGAATGAAACTATGTTGAAAACTGAAGATGCACAACTATGGAGACTGCTCTGGATCCTCCCTCTTCTCTGTCTCTGTCAAAAACAATAAAATAAATCTTTAAAAAAGATTGTCTTTTGGGGACATTGGTTCTGTCTTATGCTGCTGATATTGCACAGTAGTAACTTGGGATTCTTACTCCTTCCTGTTCATAAGCCTCTTACAGGTAAGAGTTCAGCTTAATACCTCTATAAAACCAACATGAAATTGTACTGAGTCCCAGTCCTTAATGATGCTGATCTATCAGTGTAAAACAACAATTCTCAAACTTTTTGGTCTCAGGACTCCTTTTATGCTCTTAAAAATTATTTATACCACCATAAAAGATTGGTTACAACTATTGAGGTTTACAGTAGTAGACATTAAAACTGAGAAATGATTTAAACACTGATTCGTTTCAAAATAACAAACAAGTATGAGCAAACTAACATTTTTATTAAAAATAGTTTCAAAATAAAACTAGTGAGAAGAGTAGCACTGTTCGCATTTTTGCATATCTTTTAATGTCTGACTTAAAACAAAGTTGGATTTTCACATGTGCTTCTATATTTCAATTTGTTATGATATCACAGGTCATGTTAATCTTTAGAAAATTCCAGTAAACACTCATGAAAGAATCAGAGTGAAAAAGACAAATATTTTCCTAGTATTATCATGAAAACAACTTTGAGGACCTCTGGAAAAGAATCTATAAAACCTCTGGCCTAAAACCACCTGTTAGTGTGCTAGATTCTTTATTTCTTCTTTCATATCTTTCTAAATGATTGCAATTCAAACTGGAGCAATAAATTCTAGAATTTACTTTTTAATTCTTTCTGTACGTTGTTGTTCTTTCACCAGATACTTAATAAATTTCAACATGCTTCCTAGTCACTTCTGAGCATCAAAATAAAAAGCTGATGAAATTAAGCATTTACACCTGTTCTTCCCTCCCTGGTAACCCAGTAAACAACTATGTAGGGAAATACTTATAATGCCATTCCCATACCAACTTGGGAATTAATCTAGACTGTTAGTAATAAGATCCCCAAACTAATCTAGATTATGGTTAAACTTTAAAAATGTCAATGTACATTTTGCACAATAGTACAAATCCATAAAAGCTGCACATACTCTCACCAGGCGGTACAAAACTGAACTGAATTAAAAGCTAAGGGAATAGGTGTGTTAAATTTAAAAGCTCAAGTACATTATGGAATTGAATGAGTTTTCTAGATAACTATCACTAAACAAGCAAATGTCCAAAAATACTTTAAAAACTCAATGTTATTTAAGCAAACAAAACAGAAGACCAAACAAAAACCTTATTAATTAAAAACTAGTCATAAACGTGGTTAACTAGAAAAAGGAAGAAAAACTTATCACGGAAAATCGAACACTCCTGATTAAGTGCAAATCTCAAATTACTGATATTAACACACTGAGATGGAGCACTTTGCCATAATAGGCAGCTTTCTGCAAATGTTCTGCAATGCTCTATACACACGAAATTTTCCTATCCTTTTCCTCAAAAGTATCAGTCACCTTCAGGTTAATGCAGAGAAAATGTTTTCTTTTGCTCGAGCGGTTTTGTTCTACTTGTTTCTTCGTTATTCTGAGTACTCTAACAAATGGAGAGCTGTTGACCAATCCCGAGTAAGAAATGGAAAAGTACAAGAAAAGAGGCGACAGCACTGCACCCCCACATGCAAAAAGACTCAGAAACGGGCAGTGGCGTCCCGGCCTACTTGCAACCCGAACGGAAAGAAAAGCTTTCTAGGTTCCCAGCAGCACTAGACAATGTCTCCTTCCACCCTTCCTGCCCCAAGTCCCTACTCCAGGGCTACCCAAAAACCGAGAACCAAAAAGTGAAGTCCATCCGCCTTTCAGGGCCACAAAGCCTCCCGGGCAGATTCTCTCCCGTTACATAACTGGGGCCTAGGGCCCCGCTTCTGCGATCAGTCCTCCAAGGAGGGAGGCAGACAGGTTCCCCAGGGACCCACCCTCCCGGGGAGGTGGAAGCTGGGCTATGCAAGGGGGGGTGACTTGAGCGAGGCCGCGACCAGAGACGCTGGCACACAGGGTGATGAGCGGGCCTGGAGAGGGGCAGGACGGCTCCCGGAGGCCTGCGGCTGGCCCCGTCGACTCGGGACCTATTCCACCGCGCTCCCTCTCCAGCCAAGTCCCCACCGGCAGCCCCCTCCCCCAGCCTGCACTCCCCTCCCCCGCACCTCCACCCCCGGCTCCAGCCCAGCTGCAGGCGACCCTGTCCCGAATAAGCCCCAATCACCGCCATCCGACGGCTCCCAGCCCGGTACCTGGTCAGACATGGTGACGGTGGCTCCCCCCGGGGTCTCCGCACAGCAGCGGCCTCGGGTACGCAGAACCTCGCTCCGGGGTTTACAAACCCGTCTCTTCCCCAAAGCACAACACCGCGGCTGGAGGCACTTCCGCTGCGCCGCGCGTCACTTCCGCTACATGCTGGGAGCGGGGATCGGGAAAAAGAGGCGCGGCGAGGCGGGAAACCAGGTCGGGGCCACCCCAAGCGGGGGGTCGCGGGAGCTGCTTCCCCGGCGGTCGCGCGAGTGAATTGGCGTCGTCTGCTGCACCGACGACCAGGCCCTGCGCCTCAGTCCGGAGCCCGGGCCGGGGGCAGTTCCCGATCCCCAGGCTCAGTGTGTGGGACGTACTGACAGCCCAGACTCCTCCCTCTCCGACACCTTGCGTGTTTCTGAAAGCTGAGCCAAGATACTTCTATTGTCCCCTGGCCCTGCTCGTCAGCCTCCCGAAATAAATTGGATTGAATACCAGTGCTTCTTACCCTCCAGCTAATAATTTTATGGTTAATCAGCCCAGCCAGCCACCCACACACCCACCCGCGCCTACACAAACACATGACCTTGATTGGGGAGGAAAATGCAAAACAAAACAAGATCCCATTGGACACAATCTTGCTGGCTTACTGATGAAATGTTCAGACGCTGCTGAATGTTCTAAAGACGGGGTCGAAGGAGCTAATTCTGGGCCTTGTACTTGTTTTTTTGAGTTAAGGAATGATCGTCCTATGATTTCTTTAAAATAAAACGGCCCTACTGGCATAGCATAGAGAATAAGGATTATAAACAAATGAAATACAATAAGAGATTTAGAAATAAATCAGTAAGCCCTCAGACATCAATAATTCTCTACAAGAAGGCCAACATATGTTGCTGGGACAACTGGATAGCCACATGCAAAATAATGAATTTGGATCACTATCTCAGAACATATGAAAAATTAACTTAAAATGGATCACAGGCCTAAATGTAAGAGCTAAAACTATAAAACAGAAGAAAACAGAGGCATAAATCTTCTTGACCTTGGATTAGGGGATGGCTTCTTAGATATGATACCAAAAGCACAAGCAACAAGGGAAAATAAATTGGACTTCATCGAAACTAAAGATTTTTCTGTTTTGTCTTGAAGAGATAACTTAAAGGGAGAAAATATTTTCAAATATATCTAAGTGTCTAATATCCAGAATACATAAAGAACCACTTCAATTCAATAATAAAAGACTGAATAGACATTTCTTCAAAGAAGAGATACAAATGAACAAATGGACATGAAAAGATACTCAACATCATTATTCATCAAGGAAATACAAATTAAAACCACAGTGAAAAAACACTTCATACCCAGTAGGATAGCTATAATTTAAGACAGATGATAAAAGTGTTGATAAAGATATGGAGAAATTCATGCACTACTTAGTGGGAATACTGTATAAAATGCTTTGGAAAACATTCTGGCAGTTCCTTAAACTGTTAAAGTTACCAGAACCTACCAATTCTCCTAGATATACACCCAAAAGAATTGATAACATATGTCCAAACAAAAACATGTACTCAAATATTCACAGAAGCATTATTCATAACAGCAAAAAAAGTGGAAATAACCCAAAAGTCTATCAACTGACTACTGGAAAAACTAATAGTAGATTCATACAGGATTAGGCCATAAAAAGGAATGAAGTAATCATACAATGTGCATGAAACTAGAAAACATGCTAAGTGAAAGGAGCCAGTCATAAAGTATAATTCTATTTATATGCCATGTCCAGAATAGGCAAATCTATAGAGAAAGAAAATAAGTAAGTAGGCTACTACTCCAGCCTTCTACTAGGGCTAGAGATTTAGGAGGAAAATGGGGAGTGACATAGGTTTTTTTTTGAAGATGATGAAAGTGTTCCAAATGCTCTAAAATATGTTGTGATGATGATTGCACAAGTCTGTGAATTTATTAAAAAATACAACTAAAAATTGTATATTTTAAATAAGTGAACTTTATGTTACTCTATCTCAATAAAACTATTACATTAAAAACAAAAATAAGATATAATGGCCCTGAGAAACAGCTAATAATAAGGAAGGTATTATTAAGGGAGCATGTAGGACATTCACATCCAACCAGGATAGCCATGAGAATCTTCCAAAGAAAATAAAATCTAAACTGAAATCGAAAGGGTGAGTTTAAATCAGCTAGAGCAATAGTTGCTAAACATTTTGGTCCCAGGATCCTTTAAACTTTTAAATACAGAAGACCCTAAAGAACTTTTGTTTTTGTGTTATTTCTATCCATATTTAACATATTTAAAATTAAAACTGAAAAAATTTAAAATGTTTTAATTTACTGAAAAATAACAAGACTTTGTTTCATTCAAATAAGTCACATATTTGAATGAAAAACTACCATGTTTTTTAAACAAAAAAAAATAATAATAATAATAATAATGATGATGAAAAGAATGGCAATATTTTTCGTTTTTGCAAATGTCTTTAGTTTTTTTAAGGCCTGACTTGATAGAAGACATCAGAATAGTTGTAGCTACTTTCTCATTCAATTGTTGCCATATTGGTTGCAATTTGTTTATGTAAAGAAAAACCAGGGGAAGCCGGGATGGCTCAGTGGGTTAAGCACTCACTTTGCAGCGCCGGGGACCAAGGATCAAATCCCGGTCCCGGCCCATGTGGAACCATATGCTGAACTGGGAGTTCCCCCCAGTTCAGTTCTCTCTCTGTCTGTGTATTTCTCTCTTTCTTTCTCTCTCTCTCTCTCTCTCTCTCTCTCTCTCTCTCTCTTTCTGTCAAAAATAAATAAATAAATAAAAATATATTAAAAAAGAAAAAGAAAAACCAGCCTCATATAGATATGTAATTGGAGGAGGAGGGAGAACGGGTTTAATAGCTTCTACAGATAACTGAATATTGTCTTTGATAGCACACCCAAACTCGACGAGTGGTAGTTTCTTAATTGAAATGTAGAAGTTGAAACTATGTCAATGAACTTTTTGTGTTCTGTTACATTAAAAATCCTTGGTTTATTTTGCACTTTGGGTAGATCATTTACCCATAAAATTTTTGTGACATCATAGATTGGTCACTTAGAAAACATTGTTTCACTGAGTTATATAGATTTCCTAAATGTAAACACATTTCATTATACAATATCTAAAAAACATATTATTTTCACAGACTCATCATAAAAAGTCTTTAAGTATTGGGAAATTCTCACTCACATTGATAAATACAAGTTCTCCAAAATGCTAATTTTTGTGTAAAGGCTCAAATTTTGTCATTGACAATAAATATTGTCAGTTGTTTTCTTTAAACGTATTCATTTTTGAGAAACTGCAATATTCCCAAATCTGAATAACCACTATTGATGTCATTTGTTCTGTCACAGAAAAATGATGTTTTATTTTTTAAGTGGCTAAATCAGATTATAATTCAGTCTCTTGTGTACTTCTCATGGAGACAGCCATCTTATGGTGCAGAAATGGCTGCATTTCTTCACATAGAATATTAAAAATATGTTATTCAAGCACTGAAATTTAGTGAAATTAATGTTTTTATTTCCTGTTGCTGCTGTAACAAATTACCACAAACTTCATGGCTTGCAAGAACACAAATTTATTATCTTACAGTTCTGGAAGTCAGAAGTCCTAACATCCAGGTGTTGCAGAGCTGAGTTCCTTCTGGAGGCTCTATGAAAGAACTCATTTTCTTACCTTTTCCTACTTCTAGGGACCACCCGCATTTTTTGATTCATGTCTTCTTCCTCCACCTTCATGTTCTGCTGAATCTTTTTACATCTCCCTCCCTCCTTTCGTTTCCTTCCTCTCCTCCTTCCCCTTCCTCTCCTTCTTTCCCTTCTGCTCTTTTCTCCCCCTAACCCCTCCCCCTTCTTTCTCTGCCCTTCCTCAGCTTGATATTAGTGAGTCAAGAATTCTCTGACCAAAAGGAAAGACTCTGGTATTTATGAGTATTGTTGACAAAATATTTTGAACTATCAACCTTCCAGGCATATAATAGGATATTGTCTCCCCTGTGGTTCCGTAAGGTCATGTGAGCAGTATTAGTGAGTTGCGATTAGAAGTGACAAATGTCATTTATAGTAGAACGTATAAAAGAATATGTAATAGACAGCATAAAACAGTGCCAAACCCTATGTAATAATAAAAGAAATGCACATTAATGATACAATCTTTCATCTACCTGTTTTGCAAAGATTAAAATGATAGATAATGCATAGTATTGTCAAGGTTTAGAAAATAAGTACTCTTAATAATGGGTGGTAGAGATATAAATTATACAGTTTTGTTGCAAGGCAAATTGAGAATATCTCTCAGAATTTTATACATATATATAACATAGATATGAAAATTTCCCTTCTAGAAATTGTTTATAGCAGAAATTTTCAAGGACGTTATTTGTGGCATTGTTGGTAATAACTGTATACAATTCTATGTCTATCAGTGAAAATTTAGATAAATTATGCTACATCCCTAGAATCCTATACCAACATTTTATTTTAAGATTTATTTTATTGTAGAGAGGTGAGACCAACAGATAGACAGACCGACAGAGAGAAGAGAGAAGGGCCCAGAGCAGTCTTCATAGTTGTACATCATTAGTTGTGACATAGTTTCATACCACACAGGTGGGTGTGGGGGCCGCAGGGGAAGGAACTGAACGGGGCCTCTGGCAAGGGAGGCAAGAACCTTCGCAGCCATCCTGGCAGTTACCAGTTGTGCTGCAGTTCAGAATATGGGTTTGCATGGGCCAGGGCCAGGATTCAATCCCCGGACCTCAAGGTTGCAAAGCAAGTGCTCAATCTGTTAACCTATCTCAGTATCCCCCATCATTTTTTATTTTTTTATTTTTATTTTTATTTTTTTTTAAGGTTTGTTTTTTTAAAATATTTTTATTTATTTTTTTATTTTTGACAGAGAGAGAGAGAGAGAGAGAGAGAGAGAGAGAGAGAGAGAGAGAGAGAGATACAGAGACAGAGAGAGAACTGAACCGGGGGAGCTCCCAGTTCAGCATATGGTTCCGCACGGGCTGGGGCCAGGATTCGATCCCTGGTCCCCGGTGCTGCAAAGTGAGCGCTTAACCCACTGAGCCATCCCGGCTTCCCAATTTTTTAAAGGGAGAGTAATCTATAATTACTGACATGAGCAAATGCCCAAGCTATATTTAGTGGAAAAACTAACTTGAATGTTTATTAGGATTTCCATTTCTGTGGGGAAAAAACTGCTGCTAAAGTAGCGCTATTATTGTTACTAATACAGTAATAGCAAACACTTGCCATTTGTAAGACACTGCCCTAAACCGAGTACATAAATTACCTAATTTAATCTTCACAATGACTCTATGAGAGGTAAGTCTATAATAACTATTTGCAGATGAGCAAAATGGGGAACAAATGAGCTAAGTAACTTGCCCAAGATACCATAGACAAAAAGCTGGAATTTGAACTCAGGCTGTCTTTGTCTGGTTCTAGATTCCATTATCTTAACCCACTATGCCAAGTCACCTAATATATATGTATGTAAGAATATACATGGACATTTACAATCATACACATCAGATTATTGACAATGGTTATTTCTTAAGGAGGGATTAAAGGGACTTTCAAATTCTAAGTTACTTTTTTTTGGGGGGGGGTTATATTTAGATTGTTACACCATGAATACACTACTTTTGTAAACAAATAATTGTTTAGTTTCTGCCAGACATTGTTCTAGATACCAGAAAGAGCAATATTTTAATAATAAAGTAACTAGCTACTAACAAATAACTCAAAGATCTCAATATCTTAATGAAATTAACTTTATTTTTCAGTCATATCACAACCTGAATTGGGTGTTCTACAGGCAGCCTTTCATATTTTGATTCAAGGATTCTGTTTCCTATCAACCTGTGGTAGTGGCATCTTATAAAGCAAGGATATGCTAAGGTTTTCTATAAAGGGATAAGTGCCAAATATTTTAGGTTTTGTGGGATATACTGTCACAACTACTCAATGCTACCATTGTGACATGAAAGCAACCATAGACAATATGTAAATAAATAGGCATAGCTGTGCAAAAACATGTGGTAGGTTAGATGTGACCCATGGGCCATAGTTTGTTTGCTAATCCTTATTTCAGAGTATTCCCAGAGTTTGGGACTGAATCCTATCTGTCTTCAAGAGGTCAAGAGAAGGAATGAGGCAGGCCTAGAAATGGGACGTGCCTTCTACCTACATCCCATTGGCCAGAATTCAGACATATGACCCCAACAAAATGAGTCTTAGGTATATAGTTTCCTTGTGACTCAATGAAAGGAAATGGGATTGATGACTATCTAGCCAGTGTGTGACACAGTTAGCTCTTTTGGTCACTAAATATCCTGTTTATTATTTTTTCTTTGAGTAGATAATATTCTCCCCATCCCCAAAAATGACAACCCAAAGTTTCACCCAGTAAATACATCTAGCTCAAAGTCCAAACTCTCTGATGTCTAGTTTTCTTCATCAGGTTCAGATATGAATCTTGATGGTCTGATGCCCTGTGAACTAAAAAGACAAGTAATCTGCCCAGACACACCCACACCAATGGTAACGCAACAAAAACAGAAA
The DNA here is from genome assembly GCA_004027555.1 of Craseonycteris thonglongyai. Classification (NCBI taxonomy): domain Eukaryota; kingdom Metazoa; phylum Chordata; class Mammalia; order Chiroptera; family Craseonycteridae; genus Craseonycteris; species Craseonycteris thonglongyai. The sequence goes on along the minus strand of PVKE010036970.1, from coordinate 5,920 downwards.
AACTGGGAAATACATTCTCATTTAGAACAAGAAAGAACTCAGGACTCACAGGGCCACAGTAATTCTGAAATCTGACACCTCTGTCCAGGTGACACTGTGTTGACACAGTTTCTTAGGTCTACCTAATGACCTTGGGATGAAATAGTGGCAGAAAGGAGAAAAAGAAAAAAGAGTGAGTAGGGGAGGGGAAAAGGAAGAGGAAGAGGAAACCCTCAAAGCCTTTGTTAACTAATTTCTTACTATGGAGGCCTAGAAGTAATCAGAACTGTCTGCAAGGACCTAGGTGTTAGATTCTATTCCTTTCTATTGCTTCTTACAAACCCTGAGGATATTCTTTCCTGAGCTCATCTCTTTCTTATAATATCTTGCCACATGCTGCTAAAAATAACCTCTATTAAGTTTCTATTTTCTATTCCCTTCCCCTAGGATTCAGTAGACACATGGTCTGTTGCTCAAGTAATCTCAGACAAGTTTTGCCAAATTATTTGCCACTGTATCTCATGACTTACCATCTTTTCAGCCACTGATATTAGGGTCATTGCAGCCCACCACCCACCTTTAAAAAAAGGTTTGTTTGTTTTTTATAGTAGTATTCCACTTCAAGAGTGAACAAAGCAAATAAAGCCTCTACTTTCATCAAGCTTAAACTCTATAGGATTCTTCTAACTCTTCATGTAGTTTTATTTTAGGAAGCACATTTTTGTTTTAAAATGTACTCAAGGTTTATTTTAATCAGGTATTGTAAGACACGCAGATATGGATGTGACTGTCATAAATCAAGATGTTTTTACACTCAGATCCCTTGAAGCAGGAGGCCCATTTTGGATTTCTGATATCTAGAACTATAAGATAATAAATCTATGTTGTTTTAAGCCACTATATTTGTGGTTATTTGTTACATCAACGATAGGAAACTACTACACTCTCTTTATACATGAACAGGGGAAGCCGGGATGGCTCAGTGGGTTAAGCGCTCACTTTGTAGCGCTGGGGACTGAGGACCGAGGACCGAGGACCGAGGATCGAGTCCCGGCCCCGGCCCGTGCGGAACTGGGGAGCTCCCCCAGTTCAGTTCTCTCTCTGTATCTTTCTCTCTCTCTCTCCTCTCTCTGTCAAAAATAAATAAATAAAAATATATTTATACATGAACATAAGTGTGCTTCTAGCCAACCCAAAAAGTATACAATTATCAAAACATATAACAATAATTGATACCATTTTGATAATATAGAATACACTTATAGAAGTTGAGCTTTCCTTTTTTATTTAGCTTCTTTTCTCAAATTTTGAACTTCAGAAATGAAAGAACTTTAACAATAGTGTTGAAATAATTAAACATCCTGAGAATGCCAAACGTATTCAATTATATTAGCATTATCTCTTTCCTCAGGTGAAAGAGAACTTTGTGGTTGTCTACTTCTATCTAGGACCTCCAAATAGAGTTCAGGTGTAAAAGACATCTGAACAACCTTGTTATTTTGACTATTTATTTATTTACAACAGTTTATTGTTTTTATTATTTTAAATTTGCGGTTTGAATTTGAGAACAATATTTAAAACATTTATCAGAGGAGGCTAGATATGAACTTAAGTCATATGAGCAATTATTAAATTCTATAAGCCAATCAAAATAGGAGCTTTGTTCAACTTAAGATAATTTATAGGGGATGTCAGGATGGCTCAGGAGGTTGAGTGCTCGCCTTGCAGCCTCGGGGTCTGAAGATCGAGTCCTGGTCCCAGCCCATGCGGGCCCATATGCTAAACTGGGGTGTGCTTCCCATGTGGGAGGCCCCCAGCTCACAGAGGCGTGCTTCCCTGCAAGGCCCCGCACCCACCTATGTGGAATGACACTGTGTCAAAAGCTAATGACATGAAACTGGAGATTGCTTGGGCCCTCCCCTTTCTCTCTGTCTCTCTGTCAAGACAATACAATTTTTAAAAAATCTTTAAAGATAATTTATAATCTAATTTATTAGTCTTTTCTGGAGATAGGCAAAAATAAATTATTATATTTGCTCAGAAACTATTGTACACTCACACAATAGAAGAATCTTATTTAAATCTTAGGCAGGGAAGTCGGGATGGCTCAGTGGGTTAAGCGCTCACTTTGCAGCGCCAGGGACCGAGGATCGAATCCCGGCCCTGGCCCATGCCGAACCATATGCTGAGCTGGGAGCTCCCCCAGTTCAGTTCTCTCTGTCTCTGTATATCTCTCTCTCTTTCCTCTGTCAAAATAAATAAATAAAAAATATATATTAAAAAAAAATATTCCTCCTTTGGAAAAGCTGGGATGGCTCAGCGGGTTAAGCGCTCGCTTTGAAGCACCGGGGACCGAGGATCGAGTCCCGGCCCCGGCTCATGCGGACCCACATGCCCTGCGCAGCCCTGTGCCCACCTGTGGAGTGAAACTATATGGAACACTAATGTCAACTATGGAGACTGCTCTGGGCCCTCCCCCTTCTCTCTGTCTCTCTCTGTCTCTGTTTCTCTCTGTCAAAAATCAATAAAATAAATCTTTAAAAAAAAAAAAATCTTAGGTAAACTGGGGATTTCAGAAAAATTTTATAAGTGGTTCTTTCCCTGTGTTTTGTATTACAGTACTTGTTCAGTCAGATTATGGACCAGTCTAGGGGTATAACTTTAGAAGTTATTAACACCTTGCCTGTACATGAGCTTTCTCTCACATCTGACTTAGTTCATTTGTATATTTCTGTGGACTTTTCTATTTTCCTTTGAGAAAGGAGAGAGAAAAACTCACAACTCCCGAACCCTTTAGATTTCTCAGGAGATTACTAAATTCCATTCATGTCAGAAACCCTACTCTATTTGGATTTTTATTCTATCACACATTCAGGCTCATTCAACTTGTTATATAAACCAAGTGAAATCCTTATTAAAGTCCTTTATTCTTTTTCTTTTTTAAAAGATTTATCTTATTGTTTGAGTGAAGGTGAGAGAGAGAAAAAAGGGAGGGCCCAGAGCAGTCTCCATAGTTGTACGTCATTAGTTGTGACATGGTTTTGTTCCACACAGGTGGATATGGGGCTTCACAGGGTTGGCGAGGGGAACCAAACTGTGTGCCTCCCTCACGGGAGGTGAGAACCTTCACCACCATCCTGGTGGTTACCAGTTGTGCCACAGTTCATCATATGGGGTTTGAATGGGCTGGGGCCAGGATTCAATCCCCAGACCTCAAGGTTACAAGGCAAGCCCTCAGCCTATTGAGCTATCCCAGCATCCCCTAAAGTCTTATATTCTTTGTTCTAAATGCATATGCCTCAAGTTGACCAAACTGCAAAGTTTAGAGCCAACTGTCATGCTTAGAGGTCACATAATCTTCCACAACAATGCCCTCACTTCTGACACTAACTGCAAATTTGGGGCTTCCAAAACCACACTCAGGTTCAATAATTTGCTAGAAGGACTCACATATTTCACTAAAAGCTGTTATTCTCACAACTATAATTTATTACAGGGAAAGGGTACAGGTCAAAATCAGCCAATAAAAGAAGCACATACTGGAAGCCAGGATGGCTCCACGGGTTAAGCACTCACTTTGCAGCCCCGGGGACTAAGGATCGAATCCTGGCCCCATCCTGTGCAAACCCATATGCTGAACTGGGGTGTGCTTCCCATGCAGGAGGTCCCCAGTTCAGTTCTTGCCCCTGGTTTGGCCCCTGGCTCAAGGCACCGAGGGGGCATGACTCCCATGTGGGAGGCCCCCAGCCCAGTTCCCACACTGTGTGGCTCCCGCCCACCTGTATGCAACAAAACCATGTTGAAAACTGACAAAGTACAACTGTGGAGACTACGCTGGGCATTACCCTTTTCTCTGTCTCTCTCTGTCAAAAACAATAAAATAAATCTTTAGGAAAAAAAGGAAGCACATAGGGAAAAGTCTGGGAGAGTTCCAAAAACAAAGCTTCCACTGTCCTCTCCCATCAGTGAGGATGTTGCTACTCTCTCACCACTGAAATGTAACAATATTCATGGAATATTGCAAACCAGGGAAGCTTGCGAAAGCTTTTATGTCCAAAGATATTATTGGGGCTTTATTACATAGTGATTGATTGATTGATTCCCCATATGGTTAAACTCATCTCTGGATTGATCATGGTTCGTCTTTATGGAATGTCCAATCCCCACCTTAAACACAGACATTTCTATCAGATATGATATAGATTATCTCCCAGAAGCCAAGGACAAAGGCCAGACCTCTCTTTGAGCAAGGCCAAATTATTTACCATAACACTAAAAAGAACTTCAATTTTTTTTTAACTTTTAAAAATTTTTTCTTTAATTTTATACATTTTCTCACCTTTGATGGTGATCTTTTTGATTACACACAAATGACAAATTTTTGTAGTCAATTAATCTCCAATAGTTTTCCAAGAGGGGGTAGGTAGCCACAGATATAGAAATATATGAACCATTATAAAGGTTGGCTACCTTTCTTTTGCAGAGAGGAAAAAAGTTTTTTGTTTTATTTTTTTGTTTTGCTTTTTTAAATACAAGTGGTACCTCGGTTCACGAACTTAATTCATGAACTGACTCTGGTCGTGAACCGAATTGGTCGTGAACCGAGGCACAGTTTCCCATAGGGTTCAATGTAAATCCGGTTAATCCGTTCTGGCCTTTTTTTTCGGTTTTTGAAGCACAAAAAATATGAAACAAATTACAATACACATTAGTACAGTATAGTAATGTAGAAAGAGAGAACACTAACCTTGCTTGAGATGACTTCTGGCATGGAGGAAGGCAGGTGGGAGGCGGTTATTGTTTGGAGGGAGAGTCCCATAAGGACATCAGGGGGGTCTCCTTCAGGGGTTTCCTCTCTCCTTTGTCTCCTAGTTGCAGGCTCAGTTTTGCTGAAAAATCTGTCCAATGTCACTTGTTTTTTCCTGGGCTGCATAACCTTCCGGAAATGAGAGACCACATTATCATACATGAGATTTAACACTCTGTTCGTGACAGTTATGTTGGGGGGGGTGCTTTTCAAAAAAATCATGGCACTGATGCCATTTTTGCATAATGGATTTTATGGCATCACTGCTAACCTCCTCCCTTTCTTCCTCTTCCTCAGTGGAATGCTCCTCAAGTGCCTTTTGCTGCTCACTGTGGAGTTCAGAAAGTTTTTCCGTGGTCAGCTCCTCCCTATGTTCCTTAACAAGCTCTTCTACATCAGCACCATCAACGTCCAGATCCATACTCTTGCCCATGGACACAATTTCCTCCACTACCTCTGCATCAGACCCTTCTAAGTCATGTTCATGTTCAATGACACATTCTGGCCACAGTTTCCTCCAGGCTGAATTTAGGGTTCAGGGAGTGACCTCTTCCCAGGCTTCTGCTGCGGCCTTGTCAGAACTGGAAGCCTCACCATGTCTAATCATACTGTGGATGCCACTTCTTCTGCGGAATTTTTCAAACCACCCCCTACTGACTTTAAATTCGTCACTTGTTGCACTTGTAGAGGGGCTTCTTTGCAGTAAATCACTGTGCAATCTCCTGGCTTTCTCACAGATTATAGCTTCACTAACGCTATCACCTGCCAGCTGTTTCTCATTCAACCACACCAACAAAAGTTTTTCCACCTCTTCCAGCACTTGCGTCCTCTGCTTAGTTAACATTGTTACTCCTTTTGCAACATCAGCTCCTTTGATGGCGGCTTTGTTTTTCAAAATAGTGGAGATTGTTGACTTTGCCATCTTGTACTCCGAGGCCAGATCAGTCACACGAATACCACGGTCATGCTTTTCTACAATTTCCTTCTTCAGCTCAATGGTTATTTTCTTCACAACCTTGCTGTCACCTTTACTACTGCTCTGCACTTTCTTTTTGCCACCATGTTTGCGCTGCATATTCTTGTCACCTGCATTTGAACTTTGCACACTGTCACTTGCATTTCCACTTGCCACAT
>PVKE010036969.1:0-16130 GCA_004027555.1 Craseonycteris thonglongyai | reverse complement strand
AAAAAAAAAAAAAGATAAAATGGCTATAGGAAATCCCCAAATACCAGTCATCACCATAAATGTAAATGAAATGAACTCATCAATATAAAAGGACAGAGAAGCAAATTGAATTAAAAAACAAAATCCAGCCATCTTCAAGTAATACATCTCAGCCACTAAGACAAATACAGACTCAAAGTGAAATGGTGGAATACAACGCTTCAAGGGAATGATACCAGGAGAATAGCAGATATAGCCAAAACATAATATTTGACAAAACAAACTTCAGGATAAAAAAGGTAATAAGAGGCAAAGATGGATATTTCATAAAGATAGAGGGGGAAATACAACAAGAAGGCATGACACACTAATATACTTCTATATGTCCCCAATCAGAAAGCAAAATTCACAAACAATTACTAACAAAACTAAAAGGAGAAATTGACAACAACAACTATGTATATATGTAGTAAGGAATCTAAACATTTCAATGACAGAAATTTACAAACAATTCAAACAAAAATTTAATGAAATATCAGTTTTAAATGATTCATTACAATTGGATATAATTGACATTTATAGAATACTTCAAATAACTCAAGACTATACATTCTTATTTTAGTACACATAGAACATTCTCAAAGATAAATCATATTCTGGGACATAAAACTCAAAACACACTTAAGAAAATTTACAATGATTGAAATCATACCAAGAGTATTCACTGACCACAATGTTTTGAAATTGCAGTTCAACTATAAAAAGAAAGCAGGAATAACAGCTTATACATGGAGACTAAAGAATGTGTTATTAATAAATGACAGAGTCAAAGCAGAGATAAAAAAAACAAATAAGAATGAAAACAGATCATATCAAAATTATTGAAATTCAGCAAAAGTAGTGATAATAGGGCAATTTATATCACCACAAGCCTACTTCATGAAACAAAGAAAACTTTGAACAAGCAATATAACACTATGTCTTAAAGAACTAGAAAAAAAAAAACGAAACCCAAAATCAGAAAAAGGAAGAAAATAATAAAAATCAGAGCATAACTAAATGAAATGGAGAACAAAATAACAATAGACAAACATTAATCAAATGAAGAATTGGTTCTTCAGAAAATAAATAAAATTCTCAAACCCCTGGCTAGGCTTCTTGTGAGAAGAGAAAAGACAGAAATAACAAAAAGGAGAAATGATAGAGTAGAAAATATTATGTATAGCACAGATATACAAAGAAACACATGAGAGTAATATAAAGAGCTATGTGCTGCCAAATTTAAAATAAAACTAGAAAAAAAATAGACAATTTTCTAGAAACAAATTGCTTACCTACACTGAACCAAGAACTGGATAATATAAATAAACTGATCATCCATAAGGTAATTGAAACAATCATCTAGAACCTCCCAAATGCAAAAGTATAAGACCAGATAGCTTCATAACCAAATTATACAGGACATTCTAAGAGAAATTAATACCTGTTCTTCACAAACTCTTCTGAAAAATGGAAGAAGAGGCAACATTTCCCAACTCATGAGCACATGTCTATAATCCTAAACAAAATACTAACAAATAGAATACAACAATGAATTAAAAAATTATGCATCATGATCACATACTACACAAACAAAAATAAAAACCACATAATTATATTAATTGATGGAGAAAAATCGTTTGACAAGATAAAACATCAATTTATGACCAATATACTTAATAAAATGGGTATAGAAGGACAATACCTCAACATAATAAAGGCCATATATGACAAACCCTCAGTGAATTTCATACTGAATAAGAAAAAACTGAAACATTTTCTTCTATAATAAGGAGCAAGACAGCGATGTTCACTACCAGCATTGCTATTCAAAACAGTACTGGAAGTTCTAGCCAGAGCAGACAAAAGAACAAAACAAAATGGATCCAAATTGGTAGTTAAGACATTAAACTGTCACTTTTTGCAGATGACAAGTTCCTTTATACAGAAAACACTAAACATTCCTCCAGAAATCTATTAAAAACAATAAACACATACAGTAAAGTTGCAGAATACAACATCAATGAACAAAAATATCTATTGCAATGAAACTTCAGAAAAAGAAATGAAAAAAGTAATACCTATTACAATCACAACAATAAGAATAAAATACCTAAGAATGAACTCAACAAAGAATGTGAAGGACTTATACACAGTTAACTCTAAGATACTATTAAAAAACTGAAGAAGACACAAAGAAGTAAAAAGATATTTCATGTTCATATACTGGAAGAATCAACATAGTTAAAATGGCCATATTACCCAATGCAATATGCACATTTAATGCAATTTCTATCAAAATGCCAAAGACATTCTTTCAAGAAAACTAAATAAAAATCATCAGATTTGTATGGAATCACAAAAGACCATGAATTGTCAAAGTAAATATATTCCGAAAAGAACCAGGCTGAAGAACTCACATTTCTCTATTTCAATTTATACTCAAAAACATCAATAATCAAAAAAGGATGGTATAGTTTTCGGTGGCTGTGAAGCTACAAAGATCCCAGCCAGGTGAAAATGTCGGATCTCATCCTCCCAGCCATTTGACCCTCCCCCAAAGGCCCTTAATAAAATGGTTTGAGTATAAAAAAAGAAAAGCATGGTATAAGCAGAAAAGCAAACACACAGATCAACAAAATAGAATCAAAGCCCCAGCAATACACTCATATATATATGGAGAGATAATTTTTGACAAAAGAAGAAATATATACAATGGAGAAAAGAAATTCTCCACAGTAAATGGTGCTGGGAAAATTGGTAAGCCACATGCACAAGAATGAATCTTGACTGCAAGCTGTCACCATGTGCCAAAATTAACATGAAATGGATTAAAGACCCCCATAAGACCCAAAACAATATAATGCATGGAAATAAACATTGGTACTAAACCTATAGATTTTTAGATTGTGAAAGAATTGATAAATTTGACCTCATGGCCAAGGGAAGCATTATAGAAGCAAAAATAAATGCATGAAATTATATCAAACGAAAAAGCTTCTGCACAGCAAAAGGACATAGACAACCAACCAAATGGAAGAAAATATTTGCAAACAATGCCTTCAATAAGAGACTAATATCCAAAATATATAAAGAACTTATATACTCAACAACAAAAATAACCAAGTAATCTAATTAAAAATGGACAGAGGACATAGAAATAGCTAACACATACAAGAAAATATGCTCAATATCACTAGCTATTAGAGATATGCAAATCAAAGCCACAATGATCTATCACCTCACACATATTAGAGTGGCTATCATTAATAAGAGAAATAATCACAAGTGTTAAAGAGGCTGTGGAGAAAAAGGAACCTTCATGTATTGCTAGTGTGAATGTAAATTGGTACAGGTATTATGGAATTTCCTAAAAAAAATTTAGAATAGATTTATTATATGAACTATCAAACCCTCTTCTGGGTATCTACCACCAAAATTTGAAAACTTTATCTTCAAATGTTTAGCACAGCATAGTGGCCAAGACAGGAAAACAACCAAAGTGACATTTGGTATATGACGGGAAAAAGAAAATGTTGTACTTTGCAGAATGGAATATTACTTGGCCACATGGAAGGATGGAATACTTTAATTTGCAGTAACATGGATGGACCTTAAGATCATCATGCTGAGGAAAAGAAAATCCAGGAAGAGAAAATAAAGGACCATATGACTTCATTTATATATGAAGTACAAAACTGAAGGCAACAACAACAACAACAACAAAACCAAAAAACTAATGGACACAGACAATAGTTTATTGGTTACCAGAGGGTAAGTAGAAAGGGGAGTGAAGGAGCAGTGAGAGGTAGTCAAATATATAGTGAAGGGAGGAGAACTGACTCTGGGTGGTGAGCACAGAAATGCAACACATAGACAATGTATTGTAGAATTGTACACCTGGAACCTATGTAATTTTACTAACCAATTTCACACAAATAAATTTAGTAACAAAAATTAAAGTCAAAATGTGATACCACCTCACACCTATTAGAATGGCAATAATCAACAGGACAAGGAATAACAAGTGTGGAGAGACTGGAGAAAAAGTAACTCTCATACCCTGCTGGTGGGAAAGTAAATGTTACAACCACTATGGAAAGCAGTATGGAGATTCCTCAAAAAAAATAAAAATTGGAATGGAATTGCCATATGACCCTTCAACACCTCTTCTGGGTATCTACCCCAAAATTTGAACTCCTTAGTTGGCAAAGATATATGTACCCCAGTGTTCATTGAAGCACTGTTCATGGTGGCCAAGTAGTGGAAACAACCAAAGTGTCCTTTGATAGATGACTGGATAAATAAGTTATGGTACATTATACAATGAAATATTATTCAGTGATAAAGGATGAAATACTGCCATTTGAGACAACATGGATGGACCTTGAGATCATCTTATTAAGCAAGACAAGTGAGACAAAAAAAAAAAATATATATATATAACTTCATTTATATGTAGAATACTGAAAGAAACAAAGAAGGGGAGGAGGGGTGATGGAGAGTGGGGAGGGGATGTGGGAGTGGGCACCAGACTTATGGACACACTCAATAGTTTGGTGACTACTTGAGTGAAGGGGAGGAGGGCGGAGGGAGAGTGGGGGTGGGGGTGGGAGTGGGCACCAGTATGGTGATGGAGGGAGAAATGATTCTGGGTGGTAAGCACATAATGCAGTGCATGGGTGATGTGATATAGATTTGTACATCTGGAAACTGTCTAAGTTTTACTAATCATTGTCACCCCAGTAAATTTAACAATAAAAAAAAAATCTATACCAGAAACAAAGAAACAAAAACACTTAGACATGGTCTTTAGTTTTGAGGTTATCTGAAGGTAAGGGGCATGTGGTTGGGGGAAGAAGAAGAGGACATAAAATATATACTGATGGAAAGAGAACTGACGCTAGGTGGTGAGCACATAATGCAATACATAGATGATGTAATGTAGAATTGTATACCTGGAAATTATGTAATTATTAACAACCAGTGTCACCCCAATAAATTCAACAATTAATAAAAATAAAAAAGCTTCTAAACAAAAAAGATGAACTCAATAAAGAAAAAAATAGATAAATAAATAAATAAATGGAAGAATATGGCAAACATAGGAAGTCACATCCAAAAATAAGTTTAAAAAGACTATTTTCATCTAGGGCAATTTCTCTCAACATCTCTTAGATCTTTTTCCTGGGAGAAGTCAGTTATCATGTTGTTAAGTTGCTCTATTCCAAGGCCCCCATGGTCTGGCAAGGAAGTGAGGCCTTTAGGAACAAAGATATTGTGAACAACCACGGGAGTGAGCTTAGAAGTGAATGTGTTAGCACCAGTAATCTTGAAACGAGTGTAACTTTTGCTGAAAGCTTGACTCATGAAACACCCTGAAATAGATACTCCAAGGTGAGTGACACCTGGATTTCTGACTAACAAATTGTAATTTAATAAATATTTGTTGTTTTGCATACATATATATATATATTTTTTTAAAGATTTATTTTATTGATTTTGACAGAGAGAGAGAGACAGAGACAGGGAGAGACAGAGAGAATGGGGAGATGTTTTTTAATTGAATTTGTTACATGGGAATATATAATTAATACATCAGCTGTGTTTTTATATGATTTACTATATTTATATGTATACATTAACAAAATATAGTATTGTTTGGTTTGGTTTGGTCTGGTTATATTTTTTTACTTGACACTATTTTTTGAGCATTGTTATATTGGTACATATATATTTTTTTCATAGTTGAGCACGAATGCAGTCCCTCACTACCACAAATTATGCAGTTAAGTTTCCCACATTTGGGGAAATCACAGGGGTCAGCACATCCGGAGTATAATGGATAAACCTCACCATGGGAAAACCATCTTCATGATCATGGTATCTCCCCTGACAGGTACATATTTACGTATAATTTATTCATTTTAACTGCTGCAAAGCATTCCACATTATGATGAAATCGTTTTTTCAATCACTCTTTGAGGAAGAGGTGTACTGTTTATACATTGTCACCATAGCAAACATTGTTGCAAGGGGCATCAGTGCAAACAAATCCTTCTGCACTCAGTTGTGGGAGAAGGAGATTTTGGGAGAGGGTTGGGGGAAGCCGACAGCTTCTGTGTCCTGGGGCACTTCAGGTTGCTGTCTTAGCTGTTAGATAGCAGGGTAGTAAAGGTGTGGCCAGGGGTAGGGGCATGTGGGTAGGAGCTAGGGCGGGCCTGAGACACAATAGCAGATTCCTCTTTCAGCAGGGGGGCTGGTCGTTCAGTGCGGGCGGGGCGCAGGAGCTCTGGTCTTTCCTCCTCCTGGCTGCCCCTCCTTCAATCGTATCTGTAAGCCACGCCCGCAGCGCAGCACTTGGATGGGCTGGGGCTTGGCAGAGGCCCCAGTCGGCCGCGCAGTTCCGCGCTCAGGCAATGACACGACCCAGTCGGCAGCCCAACTGCGTGCGTGCCGGGCTGCAGCGCCCCAGAGGCCCGGTGGGCAGGGCGCCGTAAGCCGGTCTTGCGTGCAGTTAGCGGGGCTGTGGCGGCCTGGTGAGCAGGGTCCCAAAAGCCCGGTAGCGCGCTGGCAGCGGCTCCGCAGTGGCCTGGTGGGCGGGGCGCCGAAAGCCCTGTGTGCACAGGCCGTAGCTGGGTCGGCAGGCGCTCTATGCTCCCGGCTCTGTTGAGACCGCCGGATTCACTGTAAGCACGTCCAATGCAGCTATGCCCACTCAAGCCCCAGCCCTCACTCCAAGAGCCCTGTCCTCAGAAGGCGCTCCTTCACAGTCAATCTCCTCCGTAAATCATGGGTGCTGAGCTGTTGTGGGCTGGTGTCCTGCTCTCACCCTGCCCGCCGGGAAGTGCAGCCGCCCTGCTCCACAGTCCCTGTTCCGCTTTAGGCTCTGTGATCTGATTAGGGCACTGTGTGCTGTCCCTTGAGTTCGGATGTTAAATTGTCCACAGTGTTGTGGGGATTCCATGCTTCCTAGGTCTCGGCTACCAGCCCGCCCTCGAGCCAGCTCTACTTTGACCGTAGTTCCCCAATTCCCCTTTGTTTTTGCCAGCCCCGCACCGCGCTTCTAGTCTCTGTCCCCGAGCTGCTGCTTCCCCTTCCCTCTCCCACTCTCCCCTTTTTTTCTCTAATCTTTTGGTGTTGTTCTGCGTTGTGTGGTTCTCTTAGTTGAGGTTGCTTCTCAGGGTTTCCCCTGTGGATTCCCCTCTGTTCACAAGGCCCTTCCCAGACAGTTATCGGTGTTCTCCTCTCATGCCGCCATCTTTGATCTCCCTTCTGCACATCCTTAATATTTTTTTCTTGACATGCTATTGTGGTTTCATAGGATACTTGAATTTTAACTTTTTTTAAAGATTTATTTTTATTGTTTTTGACAGAGAGACAGACAGAGAGAAGAGGGAGGGCCCAGAACAGTCTCCATAGTTGCATTTTATTAGTTTTCTACAGTTTTTATTCCACATGTGTGTGCAGGGCTGCACAGAGCAGGAACAAGCCAGGGGACTCCCACATGGGATGCAAGGCCCGGTGAGAACCAAACTGGGGGCACACTCCAGTTCAGTATATGAGTCTGCATGGGCCAGGGCCAGGATTTGATCCTTGGACTTCTGGGCTACAAGACAAGTGCTCAATCCAATGAGCCATCACAGCATCTCCAACATTCCAACTTTATATGAGGGTGGGCTAATAAAATTGCCTCCACTTTAATATTTATTTTTACATTAGACATACCTGTATATAACTAGTTCTGTGCAGTAACATGGTATCTCCCCTTCATTATTCTTGACAATGCACACACAGATGCTTACATTTTTCCACTGAGTGCATATGAAATTGAACAATGTTCAGACCAAAGAATAGTGAACACTACCTTTTCAACCGAGGCCTGAATTTTGACTGAAGTGATATCTTTTAGTATTTCATTGACTGTATTTTATTGTTGGAATCATAATGATATATTCAGTTTTTGTAACCTGTAATTGTATTTTTAAAGAAGACTTCATTTTCTTTTTTCAAAATGTTCCAGGAGTTCCCAAGACATGTAAACCCTTTCAGGGTTTATTTCATTGGACAGCATGTGTGTTACCAACCTGAAACAAACTTTAAGGAGTCAAATAATAATAATAATAATAATAATAATAATAATAATAATAATGTATTCCATTCTCTCGTTATAGATTTCTAATTTACCAGCAATTTCTTGTATGACGGATGGTTTCTGTGGATAAGTTTTTTCAATGTGATCTTGATGAAGCTGATTACTTGCAGTCATAAACCTTCCACATTGTGGTTTGCCACTCAAATCTGCTTGCTTCACTTCTTTATCTTTGAACCACCTCATTCAGCATCTTACTTTACTCACATCAACACAGTGATTCCTGTAATTGTGTTGCATTTGTTAATGAATTTAATTAGGAGGAACTTTCTACTGTTAAGAATTCAATAACAGGAGGACATCATCAAGATGGCAGCATGAGAAGAGCTCTTGAAAACTCTTCTGGAAATAACAAATTGAATAACTGAAATCCAACAAGAGAATCCCTAAACAGCACACAGCCTCAGCTGAGGGACCCATTTATCACAAGAAAATACATAAAGCTAGAGAAAGGGAGGGGAGTGAGAAAGCAGGAAAGGGAGCAGTGCAAGGACATGCTGTGGAGCATGACCCAGAGACCTTCCCACTGACTGACCCAGAGGATGACACAGAAACCAACAGAGAGACTGACTGAGGTGGGAGCATGGGACCATGGTTTGAGGTGCAGAACTACTCTGGGAGGGTTGGAGACCTAGAACGGACAAAGGCAGTGGTGCAGACAGCCAGAATATGGGGTGGACAGGAGAAGCAGGTACAACTGGCTGTGGCTAGATGCTGTAGTGGAAGCGCAGAGAGAACAGCCATTGTGTGGCATGGAAAGCCATAGAGTGGTACAGGAGAATAGAGCAAGGCACCAGAAGCAGCCAGAAATTAGTGCTGGTGACTGGATCATGGGTCCATCTCCTAGCACGTGGGTCAGGGGGCTGGAGCTCAGGGCCCATGGAGCATAGTACCAGCAACCAGAGCAGGAGGTGGGTGCTCCAGTGACTGGAAAACAAGCAGCAAGAATGTGCTGGTGGCAGAAGTACTGAGTGGCCCTCTGTGAGGTGCAGCCCCAGGTGTAGAACTGTCTGGCCTGGACACAGTGGTTGGCTGCTTCCCCTTGCACTCTCTCTCCCAAAGCTCTCATGGCCAGCTCCATTGGGAGTTTGCATTAGGTGAGCTGCTGCCAGGAAGCCACGATTACCCTGTGACACAACCAGACCTGACATTTCCCCCCAAAAAAACCCTCTGCACCCACACTTCCTTATCAAACCAGGAGAGGGAAGCCACCATTACCCTGTGATGCAAGCAGACCTGCCCTTACCCAACAAGCCCCATGCTACCCTTCCTGCTGATGCCGGCAGAGGGATCTACAAAAACTGTGAAGCAGAGGTATGTCAGATTTTGACTACAGTGGGATTTGGGAGGTATAGAATACCAGCATCACCCACCATATCTTCCCAAACAGAAAGCGTACAGTGATCTGGGTGACTGAATCAAAGAGAAAGTACACATTCTAGTAAGTCTCCCATTGTGCCAAAACCAAATAAAGAAGAGAAAATATAAAACTTTGCAGCAACAATAGCTAGGAAGTAAAAGAAATATTTCTTCATATCTACCAGGGGAAAAGTCCTCATGTCCAGGAAGAGAAATGGCCCAATAGCAATTAATACCCTTGTGACTGAAGTGCTCAGAAAGAAAATGAAAAATCTCCAGAAAAGGAACTCAAAGGCTTGGAAACATATGAGCTAAATGATACAGAATTTAAGCCTGCACTTCTGAAAACACTCAAAGAGATCAAAGAAAATGGGCAGAGTACATAAAGAGAGCTATGTTATCTCAGAAAGGAAATTGAATCTATAAAAAAAAGTAAATAAAAATTCTACAGTTAAAAAATACAATAAAAGAAATAAAAAATGAAAAAGCTAGCATACAAAGTGGAGCTGACCACATGGAGGAGATAATTAGTGAAATCCAAGACAGAAATTTGGAAATGTCAGAGGATGAAGAAGAGAAAGACCTAAGCTAAAAGAAATGAAAGAGAGAGGAGAAAAAGATGGTGGCATGAGAGGAGAACCCCGTACCTACCTGGGAAGGTACTTATGAACAAAGGAGAATCCACAGGGGAAACCCTGAGAAACACCCTCAACTGAGAGAACCACACAATGCAGAACAACACCCAAAGGTTAGAGGAAAAAGGGGTGAGCAGGAGAGGCAAGGGGAAGAAGAAGTATGGTGACAGGGGCATGGAACGTGACTTGGGACTGACAGAAACAAAGGGGGATTGGGTAAGGTGACCAGATTTTAACATTGGTAAAGTGGGACACCATTGACCAGGGGAGAGGGGGTTCTTGATTAAAAATTTGGTCTACCGCCGTTCCCTAGCTTGTCATGCATTCTTTCCAAAAATTGGGACTTTTTAAAAATGCCGCGGGACACAGGAAAAATTGTTAAAAATCAGGACTGTCCCGCCAAAAGTGGGACGTCTGGTCACCTTAGGATTGGGGGAGTGTGGTCAAAATGGAGCTAGATTGAGGGCAGGCTGGAAGCCGAGACCTGAGGAGAGTGGAAGCCCCATGAGACTGTGGACAATTTAACATCCAAATCCAAGGGGCAGCATGCTGTGTTCCACTCAGATCATGGTGCCTGAGGTAAAATAGGGACCGCAGAGAAGGGGTGGCTGAACTTCAAGGGCAGGCAGCGAGAGAGCTGGGCACCAGCCCGCCATAGCTCAGCACACCTGGTCACTGATTTACGGAGACAATACAGCTGAGCTGCTTGAGTTGGCTGTTAGGGAGCACTTTTTAAAGCCAGGGCTCTTGAAGTGAAAATGGCAGCTTGAGCAGAACAGAGGATTAAGAGCGATCCAGCTGCACCACCATCCACAGCCCGGTTGGCTCGGTTACTGGCACACAGAAATGGCACAGCTGCTGCATAGAGACTGAAATTAAAAGCAGTTTAAGTGGAGTGGAAGATTGAGAGTGACCTGGCTGTATGAGCTGCTACTGCTAACTCTGCTCACTGGCTGTGCCGCCACCGCCACTGAGCTGAGCTGCCGCTGCTGCCACCACTGCCGCCGTGCTGCCTGCCACGCCATCAGCCGCAGCCCGATGGGCCAGGTTACTGGCTCACAGAAGCAGCACGCTCGACTGCATAGATGCGCTTAAAGTGAAAGCAGCCAGCAGAGGGTAGAAAAACCTGAGCTGCTGTGCTCTCCACCCACACTGAACCAACAGCCCCCTGCAGAAAGAGGAATCTGCTGTTGTGTCTCAGGTCTGCCCCAGCTCCTACTCACACTCACCCAACCCCTGCCCACACGTTCACTGCTATGCCTTCAAACAGCTAAGCCAGCAACCATAAGAGCAACCCCAGGACTCAGAAACTGACTGTTTCCCTCAACACTCTCCCAAAAACTCTTCCACCTCAACTGAGCCCATACTGCAACCTATACAACAACAGAGACATACCAGGCTGCAGTCAGACCATAGACCACTTCACTCTCCCAAAGAGAGGGAGCATTGAGACTAAGACAGTTGGATCAAAAAAAAAGAAGGAATAAAATAAAGAGAAGCTCATTTTATAAGAAAATCACTAGAGGGAAAACATTGATGCCTAAGGAATACAAAAAACAATAACAAAACTAAACAAACAAACAAACAAACAAAGCACATCAAATACAACACATACCTCACAATCTAAAACCCCTACATAAGATCATGGGCATGCTTTAGAAAATGAGCTTGCACACATGGGATCAAATCTAAGTGAAACAGATTTCAGGGTTGCAATACTCAAGAAACTCAGAGCTCCGTAAGTACTGGTGAAGTACCCAGAAACAATTAAACAACATCAACAAGAAATTTTATGACCAAAATGAGTACTTTACCAATAAAATTGAGAAGTTAGAGCAGAACCAAAAGGAACTCCTTGAAATGAGAGGCATAATGGGAGAGCTGAAAAAAGAATTAATCAGCATAGGAAACAGGGCTGACCAGCTGGAAAAAAGAATTAGTGAAATGAAAGAGAGAAACATCAAAATTTCACAGATGGAAGAAAAAAGGGAAATGAGAATCAAGAGAAATGAAAGAGCCCTACAAGAACTCTCTGACTCCATCCGAAAGAGCAATATTAGAATAAAAGGGGTACCAGATGGAAACGAGATGAAATCTTCTCAGAGTTTACTAAAACAAATAGTGCATGAGAATTTTCCTAACCTATGGAAAGAACTAGAACCCCAAATTCAAGAAGAAAACAAGAGCCCTAGCTACCAAGACCCTAGCAGATCTTCTCCAAGGCACATTGTTCTGAAGATGACAGTAACCAAAGACAGAGAAAGAATCCTCGAGGCTGCCAGGGAAAAGCAAAATATAACTTTCAAAGGAAAACCTATCAGGCTGTCACCAGACTTCTCAGCAGAAACTCTGCAAGCCAGGAGGGAGTGGAGCCCAATCATCAACATATTAAAACAGAGAAATTTTCAGCCAAGAATTAACTATCCAGCAAAATTAACCTTTAGATATGAAGGAGGAATTAAGGCTTTTTCAGATATACTGAAGCTGAGAGAATTCTCCAGCTCAAAACTGGCACTCCAATAAATACTGAAGGAGGCTATTAGGCCTGAATCAAGAAATGAAAATAAATGGAGAAAAGTTGGGACAGCAAAATATAAAAAGGAAAGAAGAAATGGATACAGGATATCCTCATATATCAATCATCACCTTCAATGTAAATGGACTGAATTGACCAATAAATAGGCACAAGGTAGCAGACTGAATTAAAAAGCAAAATCCAACCATATGCTGCCTACAAGAGATACACCTAAGCCATAGGAACAGACATAGACTCAGGGTAAAAGGATGGAAAACAATACTCCAGGCAAATGGCATTCAGAGAAAAGCAGGAGTGGCCATACTGATTTCTGATGAAATAGACATCAGGATTTAAAAAAATAATAA
Organism: Craseonycteris thonglongyai; assembly: GCA_004027555.1. Classification (NCBI taxonomy): domain Eukaryota; kingdom Metazoa; phylum Chordata; class Mammalia; order Chiroptera; family Craseonycteridae; genus Craseonycteris; species Craseonycteris thonglongyai. The sequence goes on along the minus strand of PVKE010036969.1, from coordinate 3,083 downwards.
GACATAAAGATGGACATTTCATTGTGATAAAAGGGATAATACATCAAGAAAACATGACACTCATTAATATATATGCCCCCAATCAGGAAGAACCAAAATTTACAAAGCAATTACTAACAGATCTAATTAGAGAATTAGACAAAAATACAATTATAGCAGGGGATCTACACACCTCCTGACAACATCGGATAGATCATCCAAACAGAAAATAAATAAGGAAATTGCAGCTTTAATGATATATTACAGGAAATGGACATTATTGACATTTATAGGACACTCCGCCCTGCAACACAGGGCTATACATTTTATTCTAGTGCACGTGGAACATTTTCAAGGATAGACCATATCCTGTTACTTAAATACAACCTCACCAAATTTAAGAACATTCAAATCATACCTAGTGTATTCTCAGACCACAAAGCTTTGAAAGTGGAGATCAATTGCAATGATCAATTGCAGAGAGAACAAGATATGCGTGGAGATTGAACAACATGCTATTAAAAAGTGACTGGATGAAAGAGGAAATAAAACAAGAGAATAGAAAATGTGTAGAAACAAATGACAATGAAAACATGACGTACCGAAATTTTTGGGACACAGCGACAGAAGTAATAAGAGGGAAATTTATATCACTACAGGCATATCTCAAGAAACAAGAAAAACTACAAATAAACACCCTCACATCTCATCTTAAAGAACTAGAAAAAGAAGAAAAAAGGGACCCCAAAGCTAGCAGAAGAAAAGAATTAATAAAAATTAAAGCAGAACTTAATAAAATTCAGAACAGAAAAACAGTAGATAAAATTAATGCCACAAAGAGCTGGTTCTTTCAAAATATCAATAAAATTGACAAACCACTGGCTATGCTTACCAAAGGGCAAAAAGAAAAATCTCATATCTCCAGAATTCGGGATGATAGGGGAGATATCACAACTGATACTGAAGAAATACTAACAATTATAAGCAATTATTATGAAAGACTCTATACCACCAAATATGACAAGCTAGAGGAAATGGACAAATTTCTAGAAACATATAGTTTACCTAAATTGAACCAAGAATATTTGGATAACCTAAATAGACGAATCAATAGTACAGAACTTGAAACAACTATCCAAAATGTGCCCAAAGACAAAAGTCCTGAACTAGATGTTTTTACCAATGAGTTTTATCAAGCTTTCAAAGAGGAACTAATACCCATTCTCTTCAACTACTCCAGAAAATTCAAGAGGAGGCAGTAATACCCAACTCATTCTATGAAGCTAATATCTCCCTGATACCAAATCCTGGAAAGGACAATACCAAAAAGGATAACTATAGGCCAATTTCACTGATGAACACTGATGCAAAAATCCTAAATGAAATTTTAGCTAACAGAATACAACAATGCATTAAAGAGATTATTCACCATGACCAAGTGGGATTCATCCCAAGGGCACAAGGATGGTTCAATATACGCAAATCAATCAACACAATCCAGTACATAAAACAAAGGATAAAAGCCACATGATTACCTCAATTGATGCAGAAAAAGCATTTGACAAGATACAACACCCATTTATGATAAAAACACAGAATAAAATGGGAATTGAAGAAAAGTACCTCAACATATTAAAGGCCATATATGACAAACCCTCAGAAAATATTATACTGAATAGGGAAAAGCTTAAGCCTATTTTCCTATAATCAGGAACAAAAGAGGGATGCCCCCTGTCACTGCTGCTATTTAACATAGTTCTGGGAGTTCTAGCCAGAGCAATCAGGCAAGAGTAAGAACTAAAAGGCTTTAGAATTGGGAGAGAAGTCAAACTGTCAGTCTTTGCAGATGACATAATCCTTCATATAGAAAACTCTAAAGACTCTATCAGAAATCTATTACAAATAATAGAAAAATACAGTAAAGTTGCAGGATACAAAATTAATGTCCCAAAATCAACTGCCTTTTTATATGCCAATAATGAAACTTTAGAAAGAGAGATGAGATCTATTCCCTTTGCCACTGCAAACAAAGAAATGAAATCCCTAGGAATAAATCTAATAAAGAACTTGAAGGACTTATGCACTGAAAACTCTAAAACACTGTTCAGATAAATTAAAGAGGACATGAAGAAATGGAAAGACTTTCCGTGTTCATGGATTGGAAGAATCAACATAGTTAAAATGACCATCCTCTCCAAAGTAATATACAGATTCAATGCCATTCCCATCAAAATCCCACAGTCATTCTTTCAAGAAATAGATAAAAAAAAAAATCATCAAATTTGTATGGAACCACAAAAGACCATAAATCGCAAAAGCTATCCTAAGAAAAAAGGATAAAGCTGGGAGCATCTCACTGCCTAACTTTTATCTGTACTACAAAGCCTCAGTAATGAAAAGAGCTTGGTATTGGCAGAAAAACAGATACACACAGACCAATGGAACAGAACTGAAAACACAGAAATAAACCCACAAACATAAGGACAGATTATTTTTGACAAAGGAGTGAAAAATATACAGTGGGGAAAAGAAAGCCTCTTCAGTAAATGGTGCTGGGAAAATTGAAAATCCACATGCAAAAGGCTGAATGTGAACTGTGATCTCTCACCATATACGAAAATTAACTCAAAATGGATTAACTCCATGGATTAACTCAAAATGGATTAAATCCAAATAAAGGAAACAATAAATTGTATAGAAGAAAACATTTGTACTAACCTTATAGATTTGGGGTTCAGGGAAGACTTTATGAGTCTGACCTCAATGGTAAGGGAAGTAAAGGCACAAATAAATGAATGGGACTTTATTAAGCTAAAAAGCTTCTGTACTACAATGGAAGCCATCAACAAAGCAAAGAAGCAACCAACCACTTGGGAGAAAATATTTGCAAACAATGCCTCTGATAAGGGGCTAATATAAAAAATATATAAAGAACATGTACAACTCAATAAAAAAAAAAGGAATTCAGTTAAAAAATGGGCAGAAGACCTAAAGAGACATTTCTCTCATGAAGACATACATATGGCCAACAGATATATGGAAAAATGCTCAAATTCACTAGCAATTAGGGAGATGCAAATAAAAACCACAATGAGATACCATCT
>PVKE010036968.1:0-16131 GCA_004027555.1 Craseonycteris thonglongyai | reverse complement strand
CTGTATCTCTCTCCCTCTCTCTCAAAAATAAATAAATAAATAAAGCAAAAATTATTAGAAATTCAAGGAGATTTTATTTGAAATGAATTTAACTCACATTTTATTACAGTACTTTTGTTACTATAGAATATCTAGAAAAATATCTGATAAATATGAGATAAATGATTCAATACTTAAATGAACACATTTGTTTAATAAGTATAAATACACATATTTTATATGACTATAAATTCTTAAGATAAAGTATCTTTATAACAGGGGTGTTAATTAATTTTTTTAAAAACCTACCCAATATTAAATTTTTATAAATTAACAGACCTCTATCTCTCTGGTTATAATACAATAAAATTAGAAATAATAATATAGGATAACCCAAATAATCCTAAATACCAATAAAAGATCAATAATGTTTTCATCAAAAAGAACCAAACAAATAAAATTAGACATTTAACATATAATGTGAAAGAAAACATTTCTTTTTGAAAATAGCTCGATATTAGAGAAAGATATATCACCCCAAATCTTTTATTATCAGAGAAGAAAAAATAACCAAACTTAATACATATATTTACAAAATCACAGAACACATTAAGAGAGAATAGACAAATCTAAAAGCTTAAACTTAAAAAGGAAGTTTTGAAGACAAAATTTAGTCTGTAGATTGATTTTATTAAAAGGAACCCAATAGCCAAATTAAGAAAAAATGGTGAAAGCAAAATTATCAGATTTTAGAAATAAAATTTAAAATGTAGCCACAAACAGGGAGAGAATAAATACATAGGAGTATAGTCTATGCAACTTTATGGCAATATATTTGAAAATCTAAAGGAAACAGATAATTCCCTAATAACATTTTAAACACATGAAAAGATCAATTGCTGGAGAATGGATTGGGAAATTGAATTAAAGAATCTATTTCAATATTATTGTGAAAAAAGTAAGGAAAGATTATTCAGTGGGTGGTCAACACTGATTTACATGGAGATGAAAAGGTAGCTCAATGAAAGCAAGATTAGGAAGGCAGAAAGGAAAAAAAAAGTTTGCTAAACTATAAACCAAAAAGTATCCACAAAAGTATCCAGAATATGTCATATAATAACATTTATGTAAAATTATGTGTCTTGTGTTAGATGTGAAGGTAGAGCTGTATTCACATTGACTGAACATAAATGAGAACTGTTTTTAAGCAATGTTTTTTATTACCAAAAAAAATAGAGTTAATACTTCTATACAGTGAGAGGCAGGGGACAGAGGGGTTGAGGAAAGAGGAAGCAGTGTAAGATACGCATTTACATAAATTCCTGTCATTTACATAAATCTGTGCTTCCTCATAGGTCTTCCTGCTTCGTGGAAAGTGTGGGGCCTTATTGCTTTCATTTTACTCATGCTGAATTTAGTAGTGCTGGCTGGACTGACAACCCTTGTCTTAATGAGTAAGTTTCCCCTTTGCTCTGAGGCTGTCCTTTGGATTTCTCAGGCACATCACAAATGAATCCAAGCCCTGAGACACACCCATACACAATTTCAAGATGGAGAGGAAAAAACAGGTTTCATGTCTGTGTGACCACCTAACATCAGCCAATGTCTTGAGGACATTTCAATAGCAGATTCCAGCAATGGCACCTAATGCTAAAGAGAGTATCGCAAAGCCTATTTTTCTTAAAGTTGTAAAATCCATGCCACAACAAAAGTGTCACTAATTTATACCCCAGAACTTTCATGATTTCATTTTTTTGAAGCAAATTCTCCATTTTCATGACATTTTGCCCAACTCATTCTAATTGTGAACATCTTCAAATACCATTATCATTACTTGATTTTATTTCTCTAATTTTTCATTAATAGCCAGTTATTTTCTCCTAGGATTCACAAATTTTCAGATGAACATGATCTGGCTTCATGAGGCTGTCATTTGAATGATAATTTCTCCCCAATGATAAATTATTTTTCCCTAGAACTTCAAAAATTAAAAAGTTCCTGGAATTAGTATCATAATTAGTGACTGGGGCCTCTATAAGCTTCTTAAGGGCACAGACGTTGGCTTATTCATTCTTTGTATTTTAGGGTTGAATTAACACTATGTGAATAAGTGAATGAGTGAATAAATAAATGAATTAAAAAACTGAAAATAGTAGGTTTTTAAATATCAAAACTAAAGTTTCTTTATAAGAAAAAGCAAATTTCAGTCTACCCTTATCAGCAGTTTGTTCCACAATTTTTAAAAAGGGGAGTCTTTTCCAACGAAGATCTAATCCATGCACATTGCCAAAACTTCAAAATATGAAATGGAGAAGTAACTAGAAGCAAATGGTATCTGCTAATGGGAAGTAGCAGCTATTAAAATATGGAGGCATATATTAATATCTGTGGTACATAAAGTTGACATTATTTTGTATGAACATTTCACTTAATAATTTAAATAAACTCTCTAATTTACATATTACTTAAGACTTTTAGTACTAATATTTTCCCAAGCTCTTCACATACATTATCTCATTTCGTCCTTACCCCAAACATATCTTATAGTTACATTTTCCCTCAATTTCCAGGGTCAGAGTGTACAAAGGGCTGTACTGTGTGGTTTATAAGTGACCAGTGGAGAATATTTAATCATGTAGCTAGCTATCATTTCATTTTATAATTTATGATTTTAATACCCCTTCGCTTTTCTTTCATGTTTCTATCCTTTGTTATATCAATCAGGTTTTCTCCTCTTCCTTGAATACCTTCCCAACCATTGCAATATTTTCTTTCAATATCTCCTATTGTTTCTTTGAATATTAAAGAGTTTTTTAAGCACTCCATATTCTGAGAGCATCTCTTCACAAGCCTGGATACTAATGGGAAATACTTTCCCCCCTCCTCCAACCCCATTTCTCCTGAGACAATGAGTACAAAGTCATCCTAAGGAAATACAAAGAGGATTATTGTTACAATGATTGCTAACATATATTGAATGCCTATTCTCTTCAATTTTATCTCATTTCATCCTCAAAAACATAAATTAAAAATTAAAGATGCTATTAAGTTGTAAGACTGCCCGGTAAACTAATATTAGTCTATCAAGAAAAGACAGGTTATATTATAATACTCCACAAAAAGAATAAATTATGAAGTTTTCAGAATCTTCTGAAGTTCTTAGAGACATGATTTCTGCCTTTTGAACCTTAGGCTGGTGTTTACCAACTCTCCATACTTATATTGCTGTTATGTCTGTTCAAGAAACTCGAATTCACAACACTTGAGCTCACCAAAATATTCTGATGCCCTGTAGTCTCAAAAGTGTGATTTGCATTTTATAAACTACTGAATTACACTGTCATTTATTTTTAAATCTCTGCTTCCCATGTATCTTTATTGTTTTGCATTTCAACTTATTTGGCCATTTCCTAAAATAAGGAACTAATGTTTTAATGAGTAATATAAATCATTTTAACCTCAATTAATTTTAATCTTAAATGAACATAAGGTCAGTGTTCTTTACATGTATGCAGCTATCACTTTAATGTTTTTATTAAATTGTTAAGTAATAACTATTATGATATTAATATAATTTATTGGAAGACTGTGTTAAATTCATTGGTCTCCCGCTATGAATTATAGATTATCAGAACTTCTTCAGCAATGGAACAACATATGACAGGCAACAAAGCATAATAGAACAATTGGAGAAAAACACAGCACTATATATGGATATATATAAAAATATCTCAAGTGAGCACATCATTTTCAAAAATATGTTAGAAAACACACTCAAAGTGTTGAACAACTTTATTTCAACATACCATGAAGACTTAAAGCAAAAGAAAAATGGTGAGTGAAATGATCTCTCTGTTTTCAAATAGTCTTATCAATAATTTAGGTTCTCCAATTTTCCCAGCCTTTTTACTGGATTCAAAATCTTGAAATATTTCTGAAATTAAAAAAATATATATGAAAATACAGTAACTATTTATAAGTTCTTGTATACAAACCATTTTTGTCTTTCTTGACTTAATTTCTTAAATGTTTTAGTATTATTTTTATCAAACTAATTTCTCTTTCTCTCTCTTCCTTTCTATCTTGGATTAGATTCAGTTTTCTTGAATCCCTTCTTTCTCCTTTTATACTCCCATTTACACTCAAATTTTAATGGACTTTAGCTGAGTTTATAGCAAATTAATATTCTGTATATTTTCATGTCTGAGAAGGTCTTTATTTTGGCTAGGTATAAATTTAAAGGTTAAAATTAATTTCTAGAGAATATTATTTTTAATATATTGCTTTATTGTCTCTAGCAAACAATGTTGTTCATTAGAAGTCTGTTCTAGGGGAAGCCGGGATGGCTCAGTGGGTTAAGCGCTCACTTTGCAGTGCTAGGGACCAAGGATCGAATCCCGGCCCCACCCGTGCGGACCCATGTGCTGAGCTGGGGAGTTCCCCCAGTTCAGCTCTCTGTCTCTGTATCTGTCTATCTATCTCTGTATCTATCTATCTATCTCTGTCAAAAAAAAAAAAAAAAGTCTGTTCTATTTAAAAGACAAGTGATTTTCACTCCATAACAATGCCCTAACCTTAGTTTTTAAGATATTATCTTCATTTGCAAACCCTGAAAATTTAGGATATTCTGGGTATGAGTGTTTTCTAAGCATTTATTTGCTGTGCTGTCTATGTGCCTTCTCAATCTGAAAGTTTATGGCTTTCAAATTTAGGAAAAATATATGGTATTACTAATAAATTTATAATTTTCCACTCCATTTCTTTTTTTCTTTTCTTGACTTCTGTGCTTTATATATTAAGATGGTCAGGTTGTCATCTCTTCTCTGTATTTTCTGTCCTTTTTTGGTATTAAGTTATAGGTGATTTCCTAAACTTCATTTTTCAATCATTCTATTGGTTGTAATTATGACAATCATATTTTCTAATCTGATAAAACCTTACTGATTCTTGAGATTTCTGGGTTGTTTTTTTTGTTGTTGTTGTTGTTTGCTTTTTTGTTTGTTTGTTTGGTAGCATTCTGTTCTTACTTTATATCTATATCATATCTTTTGAAGTCATCTAAGTCAGTTAATTAAGGGAGACTTTTTTTTCCTAAATTTATTTTTTTGGGGGGAGTTTTTTAGTTTTTTTCTTTTTATTTCTTTTCTCATGGGAATTCTCTTTCCTGTGCTGCTGTTCTAATATATCTTATAATTCTTGCTTTTCTGTTCATACAGGGATGCCAAAAAAATGTATACACATTTTAAAAGATGCTATATATGTATTACTTTTTGAAGCTGAGTTGAATTACAGTAGCAATGTGTAGTAGGACATTCACTCAAAAGATGGCATTAATCAAATGGATGCTAACATCACCATGCGACAGATAGGACTGTCAAAGAAAATGGCGGAAGCATGATTATTGTAGGAGGAGTGGTATTTGAAATTTGAGAACACTGTGGAAATACAATAACAATGGAGGTGTGAGTATGTACCAGAACCTCCAACATGCCGAATAACTGCATGCATTCGTGATTAGTTTGAAACACGTGGTAAGTTGAAATGGCATGCACAGTAATACAAGTGAACACTTTGGTCAATGTTGCTCAAGCAGTAGTTTGCAGTAATCAGAAGTGTCTGGATATTGATGGTAACCACCTTAAGCACCTCTTGTAATTACAGAAGTCAAACATGACTTGTATACATCTTTTGTTATTGGTATATATTAAGTATTACAATTTTAATACAGTTTTTTTTTTCTTTTCTTAAAATGTGTATACATTTATTGACACCCTCTATATTTAAAAGGGGATGGCTGGTATTGGTTAATAACTCTGCTGTTATTAAAAGGGAAAAGGGTTTTTCATTAGGTCTCACTGGAAGTGAAAAATCTTTCTAGATATTTTAAGGGTAGAAAACGAGGGTGGAGAATATAAAGTTTTCTGAGAATATAAAGTTTTCTGCATAACAGTTATAAGAATTTCTTGTCTTATGGTATGATATGAAAAGCAGACAAGTAAAGAAAAAATAAAAATTCAGTGAAATAAGAGCTCATGAACATAAATATATAGTACATGAAACAATATAGTTGAAGAGAGTAGTCCTGACTGGATGGGGAAACAACATTCAATGCTGGCAGTGGAGACATATTGAAATAAAAGTGATGAGCGATAGCATTGCAGTCTCAGAAAAAAATTCAAAGTATTTAAAATATATGTGGACTAAGAATAAATAAAACTGCTGTGTCATTAGGGTTCCTGTAGGTAATGGGAAAAGTTAACCTGAAAGTGGTAGGAAAATATTAAATAATTAAAAGGAGAGTCTTATGGAAACATCACTGGAAATAGTAAAGTGATGACGTTTCTGTAGGAAATTTAGCACAATACAGACAAAGTTGGGTCCTGTTGCAACAATCCAACCATACTGGTTTCCTCTGAGTGCTTTTAATAATCCTATCACCATTTTTCTTCTTCTGTATCTGTGCTTTCTTTTCTATCTCAAATTGTTTTAGATCCAAATTTCATTTCATTTCAGATCACATTCTCTTCTCCCTCTCATATTTTAAGAAATCATCTCATTCAATATATAACTTTTGTTAATCATTTCACTATATAATGCAGATGCTTAAAAATTCTGATAGGTATGCTTATTGATTGTATTATCTGTGCATAAATATTATGCACATGTGTGTATCAGTCTCATAGACTTTCCTCATTCTTTTTTTCAGACCTCACACTTCACTCATGCCCAGTGTCATGTATATGTCATGGAGATTGCAAAAAGGCTCAGTCCTTCCCGATGAATATGGACAATGGGACAAATGAGAAAAGAACTCAGGTATGTGTTATGATTGGTGGTACATCCACAGAAATTTCTTGGTATTGTTAAGGGACAGGTAAGAAGAATTTGAGTGGCAATATTGATTCTTGACTGGCCTAATAAATGGCCTCATGTCTCTTACGTTTGTCCCCTTCCTTTGAGAGGAGTCATTGCAGAATTTCTATAGCACAGGTTCAAATAGCAAGGATATATGACTTTTAGAGTTACTGGTCCATGAGGTATATCATAACAGGTGAGTTATGAAAATATATTTCTTTGATATTTCTTGTTCCCTAGTATTCCTGGTTCCTGTAGAACCAGAAAGAAGAAAGTAATGATTTACTTTGAATCGTGAGGCATATTTTAATAGATCATTGATGCATATTAAATCATGAGATTCTCCTCTCCCTTAGAGTTGTTGTACACTGATGAAAAATTATACTCTTGACTATAATCCACTTGGTACAATTGTAAAAATTATCTATCTTATTTTCTCACATTACAATCTTCCTTAATGTTATTAAAGTTAAAATAGAAAAGCACAAATTAGATAAAGTTATTGCAGTGCTATGACTATTTTATTATTGTTGTTTTTATTAACATTTGAAAGTAAAAAAAGAAAATAAATTCAAATTTCTAACTGTGGAGTGCTAAAACCCTTACTATCCAGAAAAATCTATTTGTTTAATTTAATTTGTTATAATCTATAATATGCCCCAATCCAACAGATTTTGCCATCAGCATTAACTTGATTGTAATTCATGCCTCTGTAATTTTTACTCTTTATGGTTTAATTACCTGAAATATTACTTTGTCTCTTTTGAATTAGATTAATCCAACTCAATTTTCAAGTTTCAACCTTATTACTTCTTTAAAAATTTTGCTTTCATCATAATAAATTCAGTTAATGGTTTGCTCTTTCATTTTCCCACAGCTTTATATTTTCAGTCAATAGCTATAAATGTTTCTGTTCTGCTAGACTTTTAGCTTCTTGAAGGTAGAAAATGTGTATACTCATTACTATATATCCATTTATGATACTGAGAACACTTTAAGCCTGGCTGAAGTACAAGCTTTCTTTAATAGCTTGATTAAAAAAAAAAATGTGGTCTTTTTCTTAGGCAAAACAAGTGCTTAGAATGTCAAAAAGATTTTTATTGTTTTAACACATTATTTTGATAACTAACTTTTTTGAAGAGAGACATATCTGGATCAGAGAAACCAATTGAGAAACAGTTAAGAAATTAGGAAAAATTAAGAGATAAACTTGTTTAATGCTAAAACTTAATTCGATATAAGTTATGAAGAAAAGCAAACAGACTACAGTAAGTTTTATGTGTTGAGTTTACACAAAAGAAAAAAATTATCAGTTATATGTGTGGTATTTTTATGTTTGGAACTTAAATTGAGTGTAAGTTTTAAAATGTCAAATTTATGGTGCTTGTGAGAATCACATAAACATAAAATGCAATTGACCTTGGAGATTTTATTTTAATTATTCACCCATAATTTTTTTGAACATTAATTACTTTTCAAACATTTATGAGTGATTACTATGTCCTTGTCATTGGGAATAGAAAATGAAAAAAGTACCAATCCCTATCATCAAGAGAAATTTGGACCTGGTAAGGAAGAGTTTGGGCCAATTTAAAAAAATCAATAGATTGAGAGATAACATTCAAAATGAATTAGTAGGCTGAGAAAAATAGAAACCAAAGGATAGAATCTTACAGTCACACTACAAATGAAGCAGGAAATAAAGAAACTAGCACAACTGTTTAAGAATAAATGATTAAAGAAATAGGAAGAAAAAACAAGGCATGATGCCATGGAAGCTAATGAAACAACATTTTAATAACAATGTAATCAACAGTGAAAACAACTCAACAAAAAGGTTATATTAATATAATGCATGAGTGATGACAAATACCATTTATTATATACCTATAATGAGCTAAAAACTTAGAATCTTAGAAGACAATGGAGGACAAAATGTCTTTTATATTCCGAAAGAAATTGTATACCGGGAAGAGTTTTAAAGACAATATTACTTAGTTCAGGGTAAAGCCCAATGAGACGGGAAAAATTTAAAGACTAGGGCAGAGATAGTAAGTTGGAATAGAGTAGAAGTTCTCACTGAAAAGGCTAGTCTTCAGTGAATGGGAACCCATGCCACAACAAATTTTCAGAAAGAAAATTCAAAATCCTACAGAAAAAGATATGGAGGTATTTGGGGTAGTGAGGACTTAGTTCATCTGATGCTTTCTATTTTTGCCTATCAATTGGTGAATGTTAAAGAGTAATGATGGTGGTGTTAAGTAGGAAACCATAGAAAAAAGGTTTTAAGATTTCATTGAGGGAAAGTGGACAAGGAACCAAGAAGAAGTGAAATGATTGTTGAGTGGAATTTTTGATGACATGAATCTGGTTTTATTATACTTGAATTAGCTTCCAGTGGTATAAAGGAGTAACAACCAATGTTTCTTTTGTATATAGCAGTTCGTTAAATGTTTTTCTTCACCTGCCTCCTGGATAGATCTGAATTGTACTCTCAGCAAGCCAAATACACGTAAGACAGCAAAGAATTTTTCATAATTTTGCATTTTGACCTGAAAGTTAATCTGTTCCTTCTATCTTGTCAATAATAAAGCAATATCTGCTGTGCTAATTTTTAAAATGTTTTTGTGACTGTCATCCTCTATATATGGTGAAAGATGTACAAAGAGAAGGCAAGAAATTCTGAGAGCATTTGTCTTGTAAATCAGGCAATTTTGGTTTTAGTAAAAAAAAACAAAAACTCTATGCTATATAAAATGAGTTCTTTGGAATTAAGAGCATGGGAAGTAGAAATTCAAAAAAGTTTTGCTATACCTCCTTGTTCTTCCTTTTTTACTACTGTTCCTTGCTTTCCAAGGGAACTAAGAAATGGAGAGAAAGTACAAACACAAAGTCAAATCAAAGTCAAGGATATTACCTTGTGCAACATAAAATAAAGTGTTCCTTTGGAGTCTGCTTTGTTTCTATCACTTTACATGTTGTTGAAGTAAATAACATAAGCTTACATACTTTATTAAAGGAAGATTATGACAGTATTTTAAGATAGCTATAATTAGGGTGACCTTATGATTTGTTGTCCAAACCAGACCACTTTTGAGAGTGAAAGAGGGCATGGTTGATGTCTATACCAGTGTCCTGGGCAAGCCAAGATTACTCAGTGACCTCCTGGTGAAAACTGGGAGCAGAAGACCCAGAGGTAGCTTTGGGCCCTAAACGGTGGAGGACTTTGGTGAATTTCTCAGAATAGTGTAAGGAATAACCATAGCTATTGTCACTTTCAAAATCTAACAAGAAAAGAATAACAAGTTCAGAAAATAACAAATTGTATTAGAGGGGTGATTGTCTTCTTTTCAAGGTAAATAAAACATACAACTCACTTTTATTTATATTTTTTGTTACAGGTTTGGCACCCTGATAAACATTTCTAGTGTTGAAACTAAAGTATACGGTATTCAATGGAAATAAAATAATTGGAAAAATCTAATGACTTTAGTAGTAAAGATTTGTGAAAACAACGTAGATCATACCCAAATTATTAATGCTAGGTAAATGCAAACACTCTTAGCTTTTTATAAGACCGTGGGCCATAAATTTCCATGTAAGCTGAAACTATGCAAAAACAATCTCAGAATCCCAGAGAAATTTTTATTTTGTGATGTTTAAAACTTTTTATCAGAACATTAAAAACTCTGTCACTGTTAAATATAAATATATAGGGAAATAAAAATAGTGAAGTTAATAATACTTAGTGTATTATAATTTGAAATATTAGAAACATTGAGAATTAAAGTGGTTTATTTTGTTTTTCAAGAGTAGCATAAATCATGGATACAATTCCTTGCGGTCCAACTTACTACATGGACTGAACATCTTTTTCATGCCTTCACAAATTGTCATGCTTCTTTCTAAGTTGTGATCAGCATTGAACATTTTATCTTTTGTGCTCTTGGAGCATTCTCTGCTTTATACCTTTTAGTCATGTGTCAGGGGGTTATGAGCTTCACATAGACATAAATGTAAAGATTCTATCATGTTCATAACTGCTCTACGGAGCTTTGAAGGATTGTTCTGCATACAAGGTTCTTTTTCTAAGGAATTGAATGATAACAGATATATATGTTTTAACAATGCCAACTTTTAGTGAAGTAGTAGAACAAAACTGAACTGGTATAATGTAGAAAAAAATGTATTTTCCATTATTAGCTTTGATTTTATAACTTTGTTCTTTGTTCTTAAATCAAGAAATCCTATTATCACAAGTAATAAAAAGGTGAAAGGAGACTGTGAAGAATTACTGATGAGAAAGGAGATTACAAGGCCAATCTGAAGTTTAAACTAGAACTAAGAATGGAAGCATAAGAAATAAAGTTTCTGATCTTTGCTGAAAAAATTCTGTAGTGAATTCAGTGAACAAAAATTTCCCTTCTCTGTATTTTTAGACATTGAATATGTGTTGATTCTGTTTGTTAATCATGTATTAATTATATTATATGGTGTTCTTTTTTTAATTAAAATGCTTAATGTTGCATCTTTTCTCAAAGTATTGTTTTTTTTCTTTTCTTTTCTTTTTAAGATTTATTTTTATTGTTTTTGACAGAGACAGAGAGAAAAGGAAAGGCCCAGAGCAGTCTCTATAGTTGTACGTCATCAAGTTTTTGTTTGTTTTGTTTTGTTTTTTAAAGATTTACTTTTATTGCTTTTGACAGAGAGCGCGAGAGAGGGAGAGAGAGAGAGAGAGATAGAGACAGAGACAAGGGGACGGGCCCAGAACATTCTCCATTGTTGCACATCATTGGTTTTTCCACATAGTTTCATTCCACAGGTGGGCGCATGGCTGCACAGGGCAGGAATTGGGCCGGGGTCTCACCCCGGTGAGAACTGAACTGGGGGCACTCCCCAGTTCAGCATATGGGTCCATAAGGGCCGGGGCCAGGATTTGATCCTCGGTCCCCGGGGCTGCAAAGTGAACACTTAACCCACAGAGCCATCCTGACTTCCCTGTCATCAGTTTTTGACATAGTTTCACTCCACAGGTGGGGTGGGGGTGGGGCTTCTCAGGGCAGGAACTGGGCCAGAGGCCTCCCACATGGAAAGCTTGCCCTGGTGAGAACTGAACTGGGGGCACACCCCAGCTCAACATATGGGTGTGCATGGCCTGAAGCCAGGATTCGATCCTCAGACCCTAGCTCTGCAAGACTCAACTCACAGAGCCATCCTGGCATCCCTATTTTCACATTTATATTTGAATCTATCTGAAATTTAAATTTGTATATAATCTGAAACCAGGATCTACCACTAAGTTTACACATTTATTACTAGAATTGTACATGTTATACTTTTGAAACAATGCATCTAACGGTAGAGAAGGAAGTAATATTAATGAAATAATTTTGTTTATATAGCACTTGACATGAAAAATAAATTGTAATTTTTGTCTTGTTTCATGTGAATGTGCCTTGTGATCTGCATAGACTTATCATTATCAGTTTCACAGTTAAAAAGAAGAAATTGAGTTTCAAAACTTAGGTTTTAGTCCTAAGGTTGTATTTAATACATGGTGAAGTCAAGATATATCTTATAATTCAATGTTTACTTTATTAAATTACTATAGAACTTGTAAAATGGAAATAACTGGAATATTATAACTATATATCATCCCATGATTTCATTTATTCAATAGAAGTGAGTCTGATTATGAAAGAGAAAAAAAATGTTAAAAAATATTTGATTAGAAAGTTCTAGGACTTACTCAGTTGAGGTCTTAGTCAGTAAAGTGATTAATTAGCTCCTGGATATTTTTCCAATTGGTTATTAACTATCTGTATTTAATGGAAAGATGAAAATTATGACAATAGAGATTAAGCATAAGATTAAAAACCTCAGTTATTTAATACAAGTGCATTACATGAGGATGCAAGATCAGTTGCAAGGATATGTCAAATGAAAAGTAGGTAAAGACTTAGAGTCAGCAATCTGGAAAGCATCTGTTTGCTGCCGCTATTTCTCAGTATCATATCATTCATTTGCATACCATGTTTGTATTCGGCCTTTATCACTACACTGAAACTATACTTTCAAATAGTATCAATGATTTATAGATTGGCAAATCCATGTCTATTTGTCAGCATTACATCACCTAATTTTATAAAGCATTATCGACCAAATAATTTCTGAATCTCTCTTATCCTTTTATTATAATTTCCTGCTGGTTTTCTTTAATTTTCTTTTATTTTAATTATTTGGCTCCTTTGTAGGATTGTGTTTAATCAGCCTTTCAAATGTTGGTGTGGCTTAGAGTTTTAACATATTCTCTTTTTCTTTTCATTATATATTTAGTCTTGAAGGTGTCATCTTGTATAGAAAATATACACATTACTCAAATCTCTATTTTTAGCTAGAAAATAATGAACATGAGTAACACTACATGAGAAATACATTGTCTCCAAAATCCAAAGAGGCCCACTGGGCATTGTGCCTCTTTTTGGTTGTAGGAAAGTGCAGATGCCTTTAATCTGTCTTAGAATTAATCTTATTTTAAAAGAAATATCTTGATATGCCCTGCACCAATGGACTCCTAGAAATTTCACTGAAAAAGAAGGTCCCTGAGTTTTGGTCAAGTTTATTTCCCATGCTCTGATGTACAAATGTCTTACCAATAAGTTTATAGTAGCTGGTACTTCTTGCTCATTTGGTCCCTTAGCATACAATGTAAAGTACTAGTGTGATATCTGTGGAAGGGAAAAGTACCGTAATCACAATTCCCATGAACTAAATTACAGCATAGGCTTTAAGAGTTGAAACCCTCCTGATGTAAAACAGGGAAGGTGCATTGCTATCCTTGCCAGCTGAAAGCAAACTGCCCCTGATTGGTTTTATTGACAGGAAGGAGAAATCTGCATTTGCCAGATTGGTAGCTTCATACCCGTTACCAGGGACTATATTAATTTGCTCAAGCAATGAAACCACAGCTTGGTACAGCTTGGTACAGCTTGGAATAACCACGTGGTTAAACTTACAATCACCTCCTGTCGTTCTCCAAGATCCATCTGTCTCCTTCACAGACCAAATAGGTTAGTTGAATGGAGATGTGATGTATTACCTCTGCATTCCTCAAATCCTTGACAGTAGGTGACACTAATCTCCACAATTCCTCTAGGAATGTGGCAGTGCTTTTAGTTCATTATTTCCTAGGTACAGGTAGCTCATGAAGCTTGAGGGGAAGAAGATCCAGGACTCATTATGAGACAAGAGGTATGGCAGCGTAATGGCCATGTGTTTACCTTATCCTGAGCACCAAGAAACCCAAGGTGGAGGTCTGTACCATCGTAGTAAAGCCCTTCCCTTTCCCAACAGTTATAGTCCAATCAGGGAGGTTCAGCCAGAGGTCTCTGCCCCCCAATAAAAGGAAGCTGTAGTGAGTGTGCTATTCCCACTGGATCTGCAAGACAGATCAGCAAAGTAGCTTCCATTTTCCCATCATAATACCACTCACTCTGCACATCAGGGTACTCATGTTGGGGTTTTGCTAGTGCTGACTGTATCTATCCCAATTGTGAATTCCAGAAAAAGAAAGTAACCACAGGTTGAGTTTTGAGACCCACCGAGTCCACTGTGAAAGGAATCTGAGCTACAACTCCATTGATCACCTTTCTTTCATAAGCCCCGCCTGTGACTGGTGGACCACAGTGATGTTTCGGGTCTCCTGGAATTACTGTCAGTTCAGAACCAGTAGTCCCCACAGCATCCGCTGAGGCCTCTGTTGTAACTAAGTTATATTGTATAGATACATAGCTTCTCCCTTTACCCAACATTGCTTCCTTCATCTTCAAAGTTCTTATTCTCAAAAGCATTTCTTATTCAAGCTTCTACACAGAAATCTCAGTTTTTGGAGTCTATTTCCTAAGAAATCCTACTTATTAAAAAAGTGACCCATTTTATATTTTTTAAGCAAATAAAAACAATTTGTCGGAGATCCAAGATGGCGGCATGAGAGGAGAACGCTGATAACTGCCTGGGAAGGGCCTTGTGAACAGAGGGGAATCCACAGGGGAAACCCTGAGAAGAAACCTCAACTAAGAGAACCACACAACGCAGAACAACACACAAAGGTTAGAGAAAAAAAGGGGAGAGCGGGAGAGGGAAAGGGAAGCAGCGGTTCGGGGACAGAGACTCGGAGCGCGGCCCGGGGCTGGCAAACACAAAGGGGGATGGGGGGACTACGGTCACAGTGGAGCTGGATCGAGGGCGGGCTGGAAGCCGAGACCTAGGGAGCATGGAAGCCCCACAAGACTGTGGACAATTTAACATCTGATCTCAAGGGACAGCACGCAGTGCCCTAATCAGATCACGGAGCCTAAAGTGGAACAGGGACGGTGGAGCAGGGCGGCGGCACTTCCCGGCGGGCGGGGTGAGAGCAGGGCACCGGCCCACAGCAGCTCAGCACCCCTGATTTACGGAGGAGACTGACTATGAGGGAGCACCTTCTGAGGACGGGGCTCTTGGAGTGAGGGCTGGGGCTTGAGTGGGCAGAGCTGCATTGGACGTGCTGGGAGTGAATCCGGCGGTCTCAGCAGAGCCGGGAGCGGAGAGCGGCTGCCGCCCGAGCTACTGCCTGTGCGCGCAGGGCTTTCGGCGCCCTGCCCACCGGGCCTCCGCGGCGCTGCTACCAGCGTGCAACTGGGCTTTTGGCGCCCCGCCCACCAGGCCACTGCGGCGGCTCTGCCTGTGCGGAAGTGCGCGGCTGGGCTCTCGGCACCCCGCCCACTGGGCCGCTGCGCATCACTGCACGCGCACCGGGCTTTCGGTGCCCCGCCCACCGGGCAGCCCCACAGCACCGCTGCCTGTGCGCGGGACCGGCTTTCGGCGCCCTGACCACCGGGCCGCGGCAGCGCTGCTGGCTGCTCCCGAGAGCGCAGCTGGGCTTTTGGCATCCCGCCCACCGGGCCTCTGGGGCGTGGCGGACCATGGGAGGGCGACCAGGGCCTCTGCCAAGCCCCAGCCCATCCAAGTGCTGCCCTGCAGGCGTGGCTTACAGATACGATTGAAGGAGGGGCAGCCAGGAGGAGGAAAGACCAGAGCTCCTGTGCCCCGACCCCACCGAACCACCAGCCCCCCTGCTGAAAGAGGAATCTGCTATTGTGTCTCAGGCCCGCCCTAGCTCCTACTCACATGCCCCCACCCCTGGCCACACCTTTACTACCCTGCTATCTCACAGCTAAGACAGCAACCTGAAGTGCCCCAGGACACAGAAGCTGTCTGCTTCCCCCAACCCTCTCCCAAAATCTCCTTCTCCCACAA
>PVKE010036967.1:0-16132 GCA_004027555.1 Craseonycteris thonglongyai | reverse complement strand
AAATTTGTTTCTTTCTTTCTTTATGCTCATCGGTCCATCAGCAGAGGGTTGAAACCTTACCTTCTCAAGGAGCTTGAATACAGCTTTTAACCAATAATTGGCTACCTGGTAGGTTGTGCAGATATAGGGGAAGTTCTAGGTAACCAAACATAGAGAGAGAGAGAAAGAGAGAGAGAGAGAGAGAGAGAGAGAGAGAGAGAGAGAGAGAGAGAAAGGGGAGAGGGCCTAGAGTAATCTCCATAATTGTACATTAGTTGTGACAATTTCATCCCACACAGGTGGATGTGGGGCCCTGTGGGGCAGGAACCGAACTGTGGGCCTCCTGCATGGGAGGAAAGAACCTTCCCTGCCATCCTGGTGGTCACCAGTTGTGCCGTAGTTCAGCATATGGGTTTGCAGGGCTGGGTCGAGATTCAACCCCTGGACCTCGTGGTTTCAACGCAAGCTTTCAACATGCAGAGCTATCCTGGCATCCCCCAGTATGGTATTTGTTATCTGCATGCATGTAGCATGTGTTGGACAAGACGGTTTAAATCCTGATCTGCCCTCTAATGATCTATAATACTAAATCCTGATTACTTATAACACTAAAAATACTGTAATGATGCAGACATGTTCATTATAATCATTAAGTGGACAAATTCAGAAAGTAAAAGTGTTACTTTAAATTATGTGGCAAATTGTTAATAAGCTTATATTCAAATAAGGTACACGAGGGCAGGGTATTTTTTTTGTCCATTCTGCTCCCTGCTGTATATACCCAGAGAGTTTGGGACAATGCGTGGTATACAGCAGAACTTCAATAAATATTTGTTGAATAAGTGAATGGAATACGTATTTTTTTACAAAGTTGTTACTAAGATTCAAAACACTTATTTCAATATTGCTGTCATTGCTCAAACAATTTTTTTGGAAGAAATATTTCTTAGGGAATTTCTTTGAAGACAAATCCCATTCCTTTACAGTCATACTTCAATTTTTGGATCAAATCCATACACTCTGAATGAGTGAGTTCGCTTACGTTATTTATCAGGCATGGATCCAAATAACTTTCTCAGTTCATTCTCAAAGGGGGAATTTACCATCCTTGAGGTTGTTAAAAGAATGCCATAGGTTGTGAAAGCTATTCTCCAAGTGCCATGCCAAAATGTTTGCATTAATAAAACTTCATTGGAAAAAGTGTCTAACTTTCTGAGATGAATACCTTGAAGGGAATAGAATTCATCTGATTTATTCTTGTACGTTTGATAAAAAATCAATTCCATTACTCATATTTACATTACACTCCCGAAAAGAGCTTAAGTACTTTTGATCGAGCAAAGAAATAGGCATAAGAATTGTTTGTTCTTTGACTCATGGGCACAGTAATAGTTTAGTGGTTACCTGAGGGTGGGGGGAGGTGGGCAGGAGAGATAGTTGGGGGGGAGTAGGGAGGGGTAATCAAACACATGGTGATGGAAAGTGAGCTGATTCTGGGTGGTGAGCACATAATGCGATGTATAGACAATGTAATGTAGAATTGTACACCTGGAAACAATGACTTGATATCAATTAATATCAATTGATATCAATTAATGTCACCCCAATAAATTTAACAAAAAAAAAAAAGAAAAAAATTGTTTGCTCTTTACCACTACTCTTCATAAGATTTTAAGCTGGCTGAGAATAGAAGCTGTTTCTTCCTTTTTGATTGTTTCCATTCATTCAATCCACTTTTATTCACTTCGGGAAATCCTGGAATCTTTCATTTCTCTATGTTTCATAAATTATTAGTTTTAATCACAATGTAATACATGGTTATTGTAAAATAACTCAAGTAATGTAGATTTATATACAGTGAAATGTTACAGTCTAATAAGAATAAAGAGAACAATTCAACAGAGAGCCACAACTCAAATTCCACTATGATAAAAACAAAGGGATTTTTTTCTTTCAAGCATTTCTGTTCTGAAATATACCTCACTTATGAATAAGTGCCTAAAACAAAATGTAAAAATTTGATGAATTGCTACAAAATGAATGCCATGTAATTGTTACACAAATCAGGAAAGTGAGCACTGCCAGTGCCTTAGAAATTCCTGTGGGTGCCTGCCCATTCCTTTCCTTTCCTTTTCTTCTTCACTAAAGATAACAAATATCCTCTTGTTTGTGGTAATTACTTTCTTGCTCCTGCCTATACTTTTCCATCTAAGTAGGAATCTATAAGTACCATGGATTAGTTTTGCCTGTTTTTAAATTAACAGAATTATGCGTAAGTTACGTCTGATCTCATGTAGTCACCATTATGTTTGAGATTTATCCATATCATTTATCATTGTTGCTTAGAAATCCATTATATTAATCTACCACATTTTATCTGTTCTACTGCTGTTGAGCATTTGGATTGTTTACAGTTTTTGGTTATATGCTAAGTGCTGCTTTGAACATGCTTGTACATGTGCCTGAGGGCACACTTGTATGTATTCCTGTTGGTATATAACTAGGAGTGGAATTGTTGGGTCAGAGGGTATACAATGTATACTCACTCCAAAACTATAAGAATTTCTGTTACGGTACTTTGTATCCTTGTCAAAAGTGCATTCTTTCAATCTTTAAAATTTTTATATTCTAGTGTGTATATAGTCTCTACATTTATTCTTCCTTTGTGAAGTTGTTTTAGCTCGCCTAAGTCCTTTGCAAGTCATATGAATTTTAGACTCTGCTTGTCAATTTCTACAAAAATATCCTACTGAAATTTTAAATGGGAATGCATTGAATCTATAGACAAATTTAGAGGAGAATTAACATCTAGTATTGTCATGTGTTTTACATATGTTATATACCCTACTATACACCATTATTATTTTTGTTTAATCAATTATTAAAATTTATTATTTATATTGAGATAAAATTCACACACCATAAAGTGTCTAACCATCTTAAGGTAAACAATTCAGTGATTTTTAGTATATTCATAAGATTGTATAACCCACATCATTATCTATTTTAATTTTAGAATATTTTCATCACCCCAACCAGAAACCACATACCTGTTAGCAGTCACCAATTATCTTTTAAAGAGATATAAATAATAAAAATGTCATATGTTTACTAATATAGGGAGCTCTTTCAGTGCTCTTATTTGTGTAAATTTATATTTTTATTTAATATCCCTTATTTTCTGCCTGAAGCACATCCTTTAATGTTTCTTGAATGTAGATTTGCTCCTGATAAGTTTATTCATCTATTTCATGTTTGTCAAAGCCTGCATTGCCTTATTTTTAAAAGCTATTTTCACTTGCTATAGAATTCTACATTAATAATTTTCTTTTCTTTAGTACTTCAAAGATGTTGCTCCACTGTTTCCTTGTTTTCACTGCTTGCAGTGAGAAATCTGCAGTCACCCTTTTCTTTGTTCTCTGCATGTAACATGTCATTAAATCTGGCTGCTTTAATATTTTCTCTTCATAATTGATGTTAAGCAATTTTGATTTTAATGTGCTTTGGCACAGTTTTCTTAGTGCTTCTTATTCTTATGTTTCTTTGAGCTTCTTGGATCTATAAGTTTATAATTTTTATCAAATTTAGAAAATACTTGACCATTATTTCTTCAAATCTTTTTTCTCTCCCTTTCTTGTGTTTCATCTTCTACTGGGACCCCAGTTATATATTTATTAGGTGACCTAAAGTTGTTCCACTGTATTTGGATACTTCTTTCTTTTTTATTTTTTTTTGAGATTTTTTTTTTTCCCTCTGTGTTTCATTTTGAAATGTTTCTATTAGGATGTATTCAAGTTAACTAATATTTTATCCTACTTTATCCAATTTGCTATTGATCCCATTTAGTATATGTGCCTCTAAGACTATAGTTTTTATCCCTAAAATTCTGTTTGTTTTTCAATGTTTTATGTCTGTATTTTTTGAACATAAGATACAGTTATAATAACATGTAATGTCCTTATCTGCTATTATTGCCATATGGTAATGCTTTATTTATTTTGAACTGCAGAAGATATTATTTTTTAATAATTGTTTTTATAGTTGATGTTTGCTTAGATTTATACTTATTTACTATTTTTTCCAGTTTATTATTTATATTTTAACACTTTATATAGTATTTTTTAAATCCTAGAAAGATTTAATTTAGCTATAGATTGAATCTGTCAGTCACTTTCTTTAGGCCATTGAGTCTTGCTTAGGAAGGCCTTCCCAAGCCAAGATTATAAAAATACTGTTGGATAGTTTTACCTGTATTTTTATAAATTTTATTTTTAATATTTAGACTCAGTTCTTCCAGATTTGTTGTTTTATATTTCATGAAGTTAAGAATATGACTTAATTTTTTCTATGTGATTAACAAATTGACTCTTCATTATTAATTGAATGTCTATCCTCTTCCTCTAATTTGAAATATAACCTTATTATGTAATTGTTTCTTTCTAAACATGGGTCTTCTATATTCCTGCACCAATGCCCCAATTATTTTAACTACTGTAATATGCAATAATTAATATGTAACTGTACCTTGGCAAAAATATTGCCTTGTATTCAATAATGATAGGCCACTGTAATAGAATAGGAATCTTATGCTTCTGGCTCTATTAATGAGAAATCTATAGCCTGATAGATAAGCAGCAGGGCTCTCTGGAAAAAAACTGTGAAAAGGTGAAAGAGGCAGCCCTTTCTCCTTTCTTCTGAACAGCCTTTCCAGATCCCTGGGATTCCAGGGTCTTCATGCAATCCCAGGTTACACAGGGTTCTTCCCAAGGCCTATTCTCTTGTGGGTGGGAGCACTATCTATTTTTCTAAACTTAACTTTTAAACCATCTCCTCCCACTTTTACTCTCATCTGGTCTATACTGGGAAGACTCTTGAGAAAATAGCTTATAATAAGGTACCAATGACTGACTGATAAAGGCTTAATGTAGTCATGGCAAATGCATGACTTAATATCAATGTATACCTTCCTGCACCTAAAGTAAGCAATCACAATGGACTTTTTTTTTTCTTCTTTTTTCCCTGATCCTGGGCTTGATCTGAGAACCTTTTTTAACACTGAGCTCCAGGAATCTCTAACCATTTATCAGAATTGGTTATGTGGGTTGGAATTAGTTTTCTTTCCTTGAAATAATGTTTTCTTTTTACCAGGAAAAACAGGCATTGTAGAAATAGAGCCACAATGGCTGTATTAGTTTCTCAGGGCTGCTGTAACAAAGTACAAAAAGCTAAGTGGCTTAAAACAACCAAACTTTATTGTATCACCATTATGAATTCTATAGGTCCAAAATTAAGGCTTCAGCAGGACCATGGTCTCTTGGACAGTTATAGAGGAGAATCCTTTCTTTCCTTGTCTAGCTTCTCATGTTTGCTGGCAATCCTTAGCATTTCTTGACTTGTAGATGCATCACACTGATTATGTAACCATCTACTATCTTCACTTTTTCACACTGTCTTCCTTCTATGTGAGTCTGATCTATGTCCAAATTTCCTCTTTTCATAAGGACACATGTCATGTTGGAAGTCACCTTAATAAACAAATCTTAACTTGATTATCTTTGTAGAGACCCTGTTTTCAAATAAGGTCACATTCAGAAGTACTCGATGTTAGGATGTACAACATAGAGATTAGAGATTTATGAGGTCTGACAATTAAGTTAATGAACTTGCCACCACTAGCTTACATTGGCAGCATTGTACAGATAACTCAGTAAGATTTCATAACCTTGGTATATCAGTGTTTCACAGCTGTGTTCATGTTGATATGTGACAGTGTCTTGCTGAGTGGTGTTCATTTTTGTTGTTGAGTGTTTTTGTGTGCTGTTGGGCGAATGTCAGAGCTTGAGTTTGCCCAGACCTTTTGGAGAGGCAAGACCATGTTTTGGGCTGTGTTATCACTGGTGATGAAACATGGGTATACCAATACAACCTTGAAACAAAGTGTCAAAGTGCACAATGGAAATCAGCCAATTCTCCACTCCCAAAAATGTTCTGTTAGTCCAAATCAAGAGTCAAAACAATGTTGCTAACTGTTTTTGATATTAGAGAGATTGTTTAATATAAATTTGTACCAACTGAAAAAACAATCAACCAACTTGACTCTTTGTAAGTGCTGAAAAGGCTGCATGAAAAGGTTAGATAAAAATGACCTAAACGTTCTGCCAACAACTCATGGCTCTTGTACCAGGACAATGCACCAGCTCACATGGCACTGTCTGTGAGGGAGTCTTTTTTTTTTTTTAAATTAGGAATGAACAATTAGAGAATGTTTCTTTTTTTTTTTAATATATTTTTATTTATTTATTTTTATTTTTGACAGAGAGAGAGAAAGAGAGAGAGAGAGATACAAAGACAGAGAGAGAACTGACCTGGGCAAGCTCCCAGCTCAGCACATGGGTCCACACGGGCCGGGGCCGGGACTCGATCCCTGGTCCCTGACGCTACAAAGTGAGCACTTAACCCACTGAGCCATCCCGGCTTCCCCTGTGAGGGAGTTTTTAGCCAGTTGACAAATAACTGTATTGGAACACCTTCTTACTTACTTGATCTGGCCCCCAATGACTTTTCTCGTTACCCAAAGATAAAGGAAATATTGAAAGGAAGGCATTTTGATGACATTCAGGACATCAAGGGTAATAGAATGCCGGCTCTCATAGACATTCCAGAAAAAGAGCTCCAAAATTGCTTTGAAGGCTCTGGCATTGTGGATAACTTCCCCAAGGGAGTATTTCGAAGGTGACTATAGTGATATTCAGCAATGAGGTATGTAGCAATTTTTCTAGGATGAATTTGTGAACTTAATTGTTAGGCCTCATATATAACTGGGGGACACAAATAAACTTATAATAATGGCACTCTAAGTTTTGGTTAAGACGATTCTGGGCTGACTATCATAATTCAAAATTAAACCCTTCAAGATTTCCAGAGGGTTTAACAGGATTATTTAATCTTTGTTGTTGTTTAGCTGTATTAAAGGAACTTTGAGGCAGTGTGCATTGCTCACTAAACTTATTTCTTACCTTTTCACTGTAGACATTGCAACGCAAATAAAATCTAGGTCTGGTAGCACAGACCACATTTCTGAAACATGTGTTCATTCATTTGTTTGTTTTTAGTGAACCTGGAAAGTTTTTGAGCTTAGGAAAGAATTTAATTCTATTGTATTGACTTTTTCATATCGCAAATTATAGGTCAACTGAAATTTATGAGCACAAGTTCAACATGCTTCATGTGTGATTTGAGTTCATCTATGGGAAATGAACAGAGGCAGGAAGTAAATTATGAGTTAAGGAGTAGTATTCACTAGGCATTTGTGAGAGTTCTTTGTCAGCAGATTAGTTGATTCATGGTGAAAAAAAGAACTTATTAGATTGCACTTTATGAGAGATTAGCTTTTTATTACATATATGAAATATTTATAATCCAATTTAATTATTAGTACAGAACAAATGTGCTAAGTCTTGAAAGATACGCTCATCCAGGAATGGATGACACCTGTTCTTTAGGTTGAATTCACTTGGTGCTATTTGGGAAAAGGTTTCAGGCGGCTAGTAAGACACTTGAGTGATGCCACAAAGCTACTTGCTGTTTCCTTTTTTTAGTTAAAAGTAAATTCAATATTGTTTCATAATTGAGTAAAGCATGATAGAAAGACCCAGTCTCTTAACCACAGCAGTACACTGATAGCTCTTACTTTGCAAGCATTGCTATGGGCAATTGATTTCAAAAGTTGTTTAGTTTGTAGCAGGTGGGAGACTATTTGGGATAGTGGGAGTGTATGTTTTGGTGTTATACAGTCCTAAATCCAACTTTCATGGCCATCTCTGGGTTCTCTCGAGCAAAATGCTTAATCTGAGAACCTCAGCTGTCTCAGTTTATTTTATTTTATTTATATTTTAAGATGGTAATATTTTTTTAATTGAGGCATAATTGACATATTAATTGCAAGTGTATAACATGATTCAATATTTGCATATATTGCAAAATGACCACCACAATACATCTAGTTAGTAGGGGGCTCATCACCCCACATAGTTACAAAACTTTTTTTCTTATGATAAGAACTTTTAAGGTCTACTCTCTTAGCAACTTTCAAATATACAATACAGGATTACTAACTTTAGTCACTGTGCTGTACATTACATCCCCATGACTCATTTATTTTACAACTGGAAGTTTTTACCTTTTGACTCCCTTTACTATTTTAATCACCCCTCCGTCTGCTACCTCTGGCAATCAGTTTGTTCTCTTTATCTATGAGCTCAGTTTAAAAGATTAAAAAATTAAAAAAATATATAGTTGACACATAATGTTATATTAGTTTCAGATGTAAAACAGAATGATTAAACATGTATATAACTTATGAAGTGATCACTCTCATAAGTCTAGTACCCATCTGACACCATAGATAGTTATTACAATATTACTGACATGTCTCACTTTTTAAATGCAGGCAATGATACCTCTCTTGCAGTATTGTGAAGAATAAATCAGGTTATTTTTGTGAAGTACCTGGCCCCAAATTAATTTTGCAATAAAATTAGTTTTCTGTTCATTCTCTCAAATCCATTTTTTTGGGGGGGGTGGGTTACTTGGTCATGTGATTTGCTTTTCATCATTTAAAACTAAACCCAACTCCAATTAGAGGAAAACTTGGTTAGGTAATTTTTCTTCCTATCCCAAGTATCTGTAGAAGAGGGCACTGTTAAAATTGCTTAGGGTGATCACTTGCAATAAAACCACCTCTTTGCAGGAGAGACACTAGTGTAAAGTATGTGAGGAAAAAATATGTAAATATTCTAAAAGTGTATACTCAGGTGCAGAGCTCTTTTCTAGGGAGTAACATTAGCTTTCTTAAATAATTTGGAATGAGAGGAGCTCTAATATTGTGTCCTTCTGCTTTTCACTTTAATCAGTGCATAGTTTTCAGAAGGATCATCCATTGGCCATGTTTGGTCACTCCTGCATTATTGGAAATTCTTTATCTTTGTTTGCCAAACTTTGAACAGCTAGACTGGCAGAAAAAGAAGCCCACATGCTCTTGCTTTAATTTTACAAATTGTTGTACTTTTGCTTGGACAGTTAAATTGACAACAGAAAAGTTTCTTTTAGCCCTTAAATGCCCTAGTGTTCAAAGTCTTTATTGAAGCTACCTGTTTTTGAAAAAAAAAAAATCTTATTATAATTAAGAGTGCCATTTTGGGTACAGATTTTAAAAATAAACTGTATGGATTACAATTTCTGTTTTAATGGCATCAAAATTAATGGATTGCCTTATATATGGCTATGTATTCTGTGATTACTTCCCCTGCAGAATGGTTAGGTATGTATGCTTACTGGTTTCATTGTTTGACTCACAATATCTATCTCTGGTTTCAAAATGAGTGCATAAGCATTGCTGGGTGTTGATAAAAATCTAATTTTCTTCTTTTTTCAAAGAAGAAATGGTGTTGAATGGTCAACAATTAATTGCTTAGCAACACAGGATTTTTAATCAAGCTGCTGTTTTTTAGGATCAGAGAAAAGAAAACCAGTCCGTGTGCTGGGTCTATGATTGGGACACAAATTTGCTACTCATAGCTCTTTTTAACAGCAATGGATGCCAGCAGGTTTATGACTTCATCTCTAGAGTTATTGCTACAAGAAATAATATTTCAATTGTAGCTATCTCCGTGAGGTATCTCTTTTATTTTGTGCTTTGAAACATATATTGTCAACAGACCACCCTTCTTATGAGCAACACTGTCAATAATGTACATAGCAGAGGTGTGTGTATCAGTAAAGATTTTTAAAAACTGAAATATTGAATGAAAACAGTAAAATCTGCTGGAAACTATACCAATATTTCATGCTCAAGCATTTTCAAAAATCTATATATTGCTACAAAATAAGAAATATTTTGAGGTAATCTGGAGTATCTTTTGGTTTAGCGGAGTGATTTTCAACCCCAAAGTAGTAATATAACATCAAACCATCTCTAAGTTGGTTTGATGGTCTATGGAAGTCTTAAATTAGTCATGTACAAACAAGCACTATCTCCTCATACATCTATTGCATGAAAAGTATGTTTTAAGAAAAAGGGTAGTACAAGTTAACACATAGGTATAAATGTGTGAAAATGATAAGAATAGCAGAGCTAAAGCTTTACTCTGCTCAATACTTGATACCTAATTTCCAGTAATGTTATCTTTAGTATTAACCTCTGATGTGTCTTAAAAAGGTCTGTTAGTCTCAGCCTATTTTGGGGTGCCTTGGAATTTTTAGATGATTGTTTTAGACACTTAGACTTATTGCTGTTTTTATGAGGCTTGTCTGAGAGGCTGGTTTTCCTAATTCCTAATGCAGCTGCAATAAAAATGATATTTAACATTAACAAGATGCCACTTCTCAGTTTTAAAGCACATTTCAAATATCAATTAATTGCTTTGAATGTGGAGATCTGCAGCTGCTGGAGGTTCACACAGTGACTGACTCATTATAATTTACAGCTGTTGAAAAATGTCCTTCAAAGAAATAATTACAGATTTTCACATATATTTAAGAAAAAGAAGGAGCAAGGGTAAGGCTACTAAGAATCTTTTTTAACAAACGACTCTTGTCTTTCCATTCTGTTTTGAGAGTAGCAGCTTTCTTGCAAACAATTATCCTTCCCTAGACAAAAATGAAGCACTATAATACCCCCTCTCCAAGAAAACACAAGACTGTAAATCCTCTTTTTGAGCATAATCTCAGTCTCACCACTTTTCAATTTCAGGCTGTTTAGAATTTTTGTTTATCAGTAGCAGGACTGCTGCTGGACTTTGCTTGATGTAGCCTTATGTAATGTCTGATCCAGTGTTGGCATTGTTCAGCTTTAATTATGCATGAAAATGAAAGGAGTAGACAATAATTGATAATGCTTCTTGCATTGTTTTCAGCAGAGCTTTATCACCACAGGGGGCCAAAAGAAACTATCCAAACTGTTTTCCTGTCACCAAGAAATACAGGCAGCCCTGACCATAGAAACATATATATATATATATATACAAAAATTTTTTTTCTTTCTTTTTTATTCTTTTTTTCCTTTCCTTCTCTTCTTATTATAGTGTGTCTCTCCTGGTTGGGCAGATAAGCTGCTAATTCTATTAATTTTCTTATCAAAATCAGCAAGGTAACCAAAGCTTCCAATTTAGTGATTTATTATCCTGAGCAAGCTGTTCATAGTGTACCTTTCATATTCTGTAATTGGCACTAGAGGGGCAGAGAATTTCAAGGGAGCTGCACTCAGCTAACCATTTCTATTTCAATTGACTATTGAGCAAACAAATAGAATGTCCTTTCATTGGCTTGAATCATTTAAAATGATAAAGCTAGCAATTTTGCATTTGAATATGTGCCAGTGGATCTCTATGTATGCGATGCTGACCCCTAAGACATTAAAATATGAGCATAATAACATCCCTCTATAGGATTTTGCCATCAATAAAACACCCCAGTGCTATATGTTAATTGACATGCAAAAGGCCAAAATTGATCACACACGTAATCTGACCCGTATTATGACACCATCCCCCAAGCCCCTGGAAATAAACATCTTTCCTTTGTGTACTGAGCGCTGGATTCTTTTGTATATGAAAGGTGGCTGCATATGCAGTGAACGCCAGTATTTAAGCACTAAAATAGAAACTGGTATCAAAGGCAAGAATATAATTTTTTTTGGAAGAAAAGAAAGTGTGAGGTGTCATATTCCAGGGGTGAGGGGCGCTGATTCAGATATAGATATAGAAGGGAAACTAGAATTTTGGTGGGGAAAGTGGTTACTTCCTGTTTGGTGTCATTTGAAATGCACGGGAAGGCTCCTCTGCCCAAAATATTACTCTCAGTAAAATATAAACTCAAAGTGTAGGCATCAATTTCTTCGTTTATGGCTACAATTGTTCTTAAAAATTTGTTTTATATAATAATTGCTATCAACTATAATAGTTTAATGTTAGCAAATAATACTATATATGTTGCACTATTTAAATCTAAGAGCGAAGTGTTGGTTCTTTCGTTTCACAAATGAAGCTTAGAGAGGCTTAAGAAGTAAAATATTATACATACACCATACCTACCCACTTGAATTAATTTTTGGTACTTAAAGCTTCAGAGAAAACTCATATTAAGAATTGAATCACTGCTTCTCATGAAATATAGTTTTGACAATTAGAAACTTCCCTCCTTGTTCTTTGGGACCTTTTTCTTTTCCATTCCCTGGGAGGAACAGGCCAAGAACTACTTTGCCTTGTGAAGGTGCTGTCCATGGTGCCCACAGCTTGCAAATGTACTGCAGTGCTGTGCACCATGATTTAGACATTTGTTTGGGCTTTTAATCTTTTCTCATCTACACGCACCATCAAAATAAAAAGCAGTGAAGTATGTACCCTATAAATCTGCTGTTCTCTCACTCCTCAGAAATATTTCAGAAAGAACTTGACACTTGTAATCAGAACTGGGCTTAGATGCTGCCTCATTTTAATTCAGCGATCCCACACCCCTTCCTTTTCCATTTTAAACAGTATGAAAGTAGTGGAGGCCAGAAGGGCATAGGCTGAGACAATGATGCTTTGGGGAGGATGTAAGATCTACTTTTGTGAGATAAATTTCCACCTGTCTTCAAGTGTATAGATTATTGAGTTAAGAGGAGAACAAGTTGAGAGGTCAGTAAGTGTTGTAGATTACACAGGGGAGAGAAGCTACTGGGCTTTACAGAGGGTGAAGCAAAACGGAAGGTATATGACAGTAGTGACATAGGGCAAGTATTCTTTGAGAATAGAATTGCAAAAGGCCTTTGGAGATGATTTATGAACAGAAGAGCCTTGGCAATAATTAGTAAGATTTGGGTAAAAAGAAAGAGTATGTGGAACCTTGTTAAAAAAAGAAAAAGAGCAAAGTAAGTAGTAATTATCATGGGATAACTACTACTGGGTTGCTGGGATGTATGAAATATGTAAGAGTAAGACAAAATAACTTGGCCTGGTGAAGGGAAATATGGAAAAGTGGACCAAAGTAAGGGGGAAAAATAATAAAACTATGTTTGTGATAGTCATTACTATTCATGAAATACTACATGTCATACACTGTGCTATATTCTTTTCCTGTATTATCTCATAAGATTGTTATTTCCATTTTATGGATAAAGAAATTGTCCAGTTCTCATTTTAGGCTCTAAATTGTTTTTCAAGGACATAACAAAAGTGATGAATTTTTGTATGTCTACTATTAATGGAATACCATCTATATGGGCTTGGATATTATAGATTAAAAAGAAAATGGAAGTACATATGGAATGAAAAATCTGTGAACATCTGATTAAATGGTTTGAATAATGCACTAATATTATATTAACCCTGATTACTAATAGTAGAATGTCAATGAAGTCACAGAAATGCTCTGATCTTCAGTGTTAAATGAAGTAAAATTTCTGCTCTTATTTACTTTATAAAAATATTTTGAAAATAAGCCATAACAGGCATAATAAGGCAAAGCCAATATGTAAAAAAAAAGGATTTATAAGACAAACTACTTATGATTAAAAGTGACCATATGTATGTTTTTCAAGGATGGACAATGCTTCATGGAGCTATGTAGCATAAAACTGGAAGTCTGTTCTCCATTTACTTTCGAATTTCCGTGTGGACAAAGGTGACTTTGACTTCAAAGGGCAATGGGAATTGAATCTGGTATGAAAATGAGACTAGAAAATATATGGTCTTTCAAGAAAAGGTCATTATACACTGTACAGAAGTTCAACTTTTATTTTGATTAAATGCTTTTTTTTTCCAGTGGAATTTACTAGCTAATTACTTCTTCAGTTTTGTGGCTTGGCAAAGATTTACCTGATCTACGTCTACTGAAGGACTCTGAAGCTTCAAGGTTTGTGTACTTTTATGTAAAATTATTAATATTAATAATAATTAACCATAAGTGGTACCTAGGGTGGATCAGATGGCCTTTCCTTCTCTCAGAATTTTTTTATGTTCTTAGTTTCAAAAGGTAAAGGTGATAATACAAAGGTGCAAGTGACATTTTAAATTAAATTACTGATCTTGGAGTGAAGTTTAAACAATTCACTCAATAAGGGCACTGCCACTCACTTGTGTCAGCTTGGAAGCTTGAAATACCATCTGCTTATGTCGCAGGAAAACTTTTTGTCTGTTTGTAATCATGCTGAGTTTGAGGCTTCTGTTGGCCTCATTTTTAAGACTCTAATTCATTAATCTTACTATGTATTAGTTGGTATCACTAGTAATTAGTCTTTTAAGTTACAGCCAGATGGGATATATATTTGTTCCTGCCAGGAACAAATGTAGATGATTCATGGACCTATAGCAATTTTTCTGCTTTATGATAAAAAGCTATGGAGAGTCTGTTGTTGGAAAGATTAGCCTTCACACTTTGTCTCGGTTTCAGTGATTATTGGCTGTTACTTCTGGTTCTGGTATATCTGAAAACATAACAGGCTGTCAGTTCTTTTTACTATTTTTAGACTTCTTTTTCACTGTTTACCTATCTCCCATCTCTTTTGATTCCCTTTTCTATTCTTCCTTCTTTAATGTCAATAGCATGCTTTCCCACAAGTTACCTTGTATGCAGCAAATGTAGTATTGCCAAGAATCTCTTTGCCTTCAGTGGAGTTGTGGGTCATGGGGATGGGAATGGCGAACAGATCAAATTTTTCTCAATGGGGAATTTAGCCTTGAATATGTGCATAATCCAGTTGCAATCCTAACCTTGGGCATGTGAGATTTGGCATAAAGAAAGTTGGCCATGAGGCTTACACTGATTCTCATATCTTTTTCTTATTGTTGCACTTTCCTGGCAAAACCTTCCACTACATAAGACCTGGTAGCCTCCTACATTTGTCCAAGCCTCCCTTCAAACAGTAAGGCATCTCTAGAGAAAGCAAGATGAGAGGTTGGTAGGACTATAACTTTATAATTACTGTGTAATTAATGTATAAGTTAGAAATCCAACTTAAGTAAGCTGAAGCAAAAATGGATTTTTATTGGCCAAAGGAGTGGTCAAACTTTGAGCATGACTAGGTATAGATATTCATAGTATCGTTAGTGCTCTGCTTTTCATTCTATCTTGATGACAACATGACAGCTAGCCGTGTTAAACAAGCTTACATTCTCTTTGTATTTGTAATAGCAGTGAGAGAAACAGCCTTCCCGATAATGGTAGTAAATTTTTTTTTGGCTGAACTCTGATTAGGCCAGCTTGGGTCACATGTTCATCCTTAAACCAATAACTCAAGTGTTTGTCTTAAGTCTATGCCTAGGTTTAAGGTTCAAGCTAGGTTCACTGAAATCTCTTGGGTGAGTGGGCTTACAGAAAAATTGGGGAAGGAAATCTCCATTTCAATAATCAAACTCATGTGTTCACAAAACTGCTTGGCACTCCTACTATAATCTTTTGGTCCAAGATGCACTTCGACTCTTAACAACAAATATATTAAACCATCTCTGTTGTTATGAAACCATTGTTCTCCCCCAACTTTACATCAACATTTTCTCTGACCCTCTATGATGAAAGACCTTTTTTTCTTACAAAGAAAGTTCATATCAACATATGAAAAGCCCCCCCATCAATTTTCTGCTACATAACACTTATTCAAATGAAAGGGTTACTCTTTCTATTATGGCCAGTGCCATTTGTCTCTGCTTTTCCTTGTCCTCTAACTCCCAAATACAAACCTTTCCCATGTCTTTGATGCATATTTTACTGCATTCTCCTACCTGGAACAATTCCATTCTCTTTCATCGCTTAATAAAACTCTCCATTAATCCTTCATCCCCTCTCTAGCTACTATCCTAAAACTTTTCTTTCTTCAAAGCCAACCTTCTATGAATAATGATGGCCCTTGTTATCTTCATTTCCTCATTTTCCACTTATTTCTCAACTCACTCTATTATAGCTTTGACCAAAAACCAGGAAGCCCTATTGGCTCCCTTTTGCTTAAAACTCTTTGTTTGTCTATTGCTCTTAGGATAAAAATCCAAATTCTCAAAATGACTTAAAAGGCCCTAGACATTCTAGCTCCTAAGAAGATCTCAGTAACATTGTGCACCATTTTTTGCATTTCACAATACAACCACGTTCTTTCAGTTTTCCGTACATGTTTACCACATTCCTA
>PVKE010036966.1:0-16120 GCA_004027555.1 Craseonycteris thonglongyai | reverse complement strand
TCTTATTAAGTGAAATAAGACTGAAAGAATCAGGAAACATATGACCTCACTTATAGGTGTAATATAAAACTGAAAATAACAAAGAAACAAAGACTTATGGACACATTCAATAGTTTGGTGAGTACCTGAGTGAAGGGGAAGATGGGGAAGGGAGAGTGGGGGAGGGGGGGGAGTGGACACAGGATATATGGTGATGAAAGGGGACCTGATTCTGGATAGTGAGCACATAATGTGATGCATGGGTGATGTGATGTGGACTTGTACATCTGGAAACTATCTAATTGTTACCAATCAATGTCACCTCATTAAATTTAACAATAAAAAAAAAAATCTATTAGAGTGTATGTATCTTGGCTGTCATCAGTTGAAATAGTTGGTGAGCTTTCAACTTTGTTTTATATATACACTATTTAGTTAATAATCATCGTATATATGTAATTAAAAGAGTCATTTAGCATAAATACATTTTAAATACACTGTTTCTCTCCAGGAAATTTAGAACCTTGACTAAGAATATTGCAAGGGGTGAGGTTCCCCTATGTTTACTGCAAAGCTACAAGATGTATCTTGCAATGGTACAGAAAGACTTATTTGAAGAGTAGAGGCTCACAGGCATCTTGTATTATCTTGGCCTAAAGCCAACCTAGCAGAGTGGCAGAGAAGAAAAGTGGTGAAACAGGACACATGTTTCTCTCCTTTGTGGAAAGGGTCAGAATCTCAGAGATGATTCTTCGTAGAGAAACATCTATATGCAGTTGCTTGTCCCCATCAGAGAAAGCGGCACATTCTTTAATTACTACCCAAACTAGTGAACATTGCAGAACATGTATTCTGTTGAATCTTGCATATAGTAATTAGTTATTTAAATTCATGGAATTATTTTATACATAATATTTTTCTCTATTCAAACATTGGTTATTTGGTCTAGATGACTTATACCCTCGTGATCACTATAGCCCTACTTCTCAAGATTTCTTCCACATCTTTTCCCCAAGGTGGGGAAAATGAATTCAACGCTTTCCAAATAGAGCTTAATTGCACAGAAAAAAAAAGTTATACCTTTTATAGTGCTAATTAGAGCCAGTAGTAATATGACAAGTCTCATCTAAAATTCATTCAGGGAAAGCCAGGATGGCTCAGCAGGTTAAGCGCTCGCTTTGAAACCCTGAGGACCGAGGATTGAATCCCGGCTCCGGCCCAGGCAGACCCACATGCTGAACTGGGGAGTTCCCACAGTTCAGCTCTCTCTCTGTCTCTGTATCTCTCTCTCTTTCTGTCAAAAATAAAAAATAAAATAAAATAAAAAGAAACTTCTTAAAATTCATTCAAATTATTCTATCAGTGTTGAAATGGTGTTGAGATTTTTCACACTTGCCAAATATGCAAATTAATTTTTTCTATGAATTTAGAGAGGGCATTATGAGACAATTTCCAGTATGTGAATTGTATATTCTGATTGACATACTGAGACCTCTAATGAAGATAAAGAGTGATACAGCAATCTTTCTGAGTCACACAGGTGATAGAATTTAGGTGCTTTACATAATTAGGAGGGCTCTCATTTAGCCATGATTTTTTCTTCCCTCTTTCACCTTCTGCTTTCTCTCTTTCAGTCTGGTCCTTTTTTTCTCATGACTTTTTCTTTCTAAATTATTGATCTTGATTTAAGTAGAAGGAATTCATTTACCAAGACACAAATAGCCACTAGTGTAACATCACATTGTTATGGGCTGAAATGTGTCCTTTCAAATTCATATGTTGGACTCCTAACCTCCAGCACATCAGAATAGAACTGTATCTGAAGATAGCATTTTTAAGAGTTAATTAAGTTTAAATGAGGGCATTGGGGCAAGCTTAATCCAATATGACTGGTGTCCCTCTAAGAAGAGTTTAGAACACACACACACACACACACACACACACACACACACACACACTGATATGAAGACACTGGAGGAGGTGGCCACCTATAAACCAAGGGTATGTGAGATGAAAGCAACCCTATAGACACTTTGATCTTGGACTTCTAGTTCTAGATTAATGAGAAGTCAATTTCTGTTTTTTCAGGCATCCAGTCTGTGGCACTTTGTTATAGTAGCCCTAGTAAACTAATGCATCAGTGTAATAGTTATATTTGCAAATAAATACTATGTAGCTATATGATTTGCCTTGTCCAGGGAATTTGAAGTTTATTAGGAGCTATGTGACTGGTCCAATCAGTATCATACCTATGGATGATGTGGAGTTCATATTTTTACCATATATACTAATCTCTTAGTCCACTCTCTCATAATCAAATATTCCAGGAAATAAAATACATAGAATTAGCACCATTTCATCTTGTCCTTTATAAGTGCTTGTTTTGTACTCTGCAAGCTTCAGAAGGTGGAGAACAAAATACGGGGTACAGAACAAAAGCTGGCAATATGAATATTTTAAGATAAATGTACACAACTAAAAATTAAGTTCTATAGCTTAAATTCACTGAATCTAAAACTAGCCTCACCAATACCATGGCTATTACGTTTTCAGCTCTTGTTGTTTGAAAAGGGTGGGAGTGGGGAGATTAACCTAACAAAATCATTGTTATAATAAACAAATTTTAGGACTGAAAATTTAAATAACTGAATACTAATTAGGTTATAAAGAGCATGTTTTATGATTTTACAACCTTTATTATAACCAGTTGGAAAATTAAAAGCATCCATTATTAATTTCTGAACTTCTTACCCTGTAAGCCTTTCCATTCTAAACTGCCCAGACAATTCTGTAGAAAGAGTGCATGTTGACTGCTAAATAGGGTATAGTGTAGACAATAGAGAATGTGCCTTATATCCCAAGGGACTGGCTTTTTAAATATATTTTTCCAAGCTTTGGGTTTTGATTGTGGATGTGTTGCCAAATATTCAGTTCAAACCAATGGTTATTTATTGAAGAATTGAGGGCCACATATTTGTTGATCTCTCCTGTGCCTAGAATGTGTATGCAGGAAGCTCCCAAGCACTTCTTCCCATTTACAGGACTCAGCCTATCCTTTGATTTCATTGTTTTTTTTTTTATTGTAGGGAACTGTCTACTTACACAAGAGATCCCAGTGATTACTAGAGCCTGCTTTTGGTCTAGATTTATCTTTAGAATCTCACAATTTTTTCCCAACAGTTTCCTAAATACAAACTGCTGCATTTGTGAAAATATTCAAATGCTAATTTAATTTTATTTCAAAATGTTATTTTAACTATTATTGTATCATTCTAATCTGGCTATGTGCTTTTTTCATTAGAATATAGGTTTGTTCAGACATTTTAATTCTTTCATTTTTCTTATCTGCAGTTATCACCTTTACTAATTTTATTACTTTTACTCTCTTATTAATAAAACAAATTTACCCAGACAGTAGAATTGTGGAATCTTTGTAGGATGAAGAAATTTAGCAGAATAAGAAAGAACAATTTTTAAGAACTCATCTATCTTTTTCAATTTTTTTTTTAACCCGGATGTTAGATTTTTTTACCAGTATTTCCCAGCCTCAGTTCTGACGCTATCAATTTTAGCAGAAACACTTTTCAAAGCCAGAACTGTTCAAGACTGCAAAGAAAATGAAAACTTAAGAGCTTCCATCCAGTGGGGTATAGATTTATGGATCCTGTGGGAAAAATGAGACTACTCTGGTTACCATATTAGTTTCATATTATGTTCCTCGAATTTCCTGTCCTTCCCACTATAATAGAACATGCTCTGTGTCCTGCTGTGTATACTCAGTGACAGAATGGTGATTCAAGTGACACTTTAAAATAAACGCAGCTTCATAGGTTCTGAAAAGCAGCACCAGGAGTAGATACAATTACAGAAGCGGGAAAATTTTTGGCAACATGAGGGTTAGTCTCTTCATGTACTATAAATAGTATTTATAATCAAATCACTGTCACATTTCATACCAGAGGACACATCAAATAGAGGAGCTAGATTTCAACATTAGGTAGATTCAAAACACAGGATACTGTTGTATGAATAAATGCCACAGCAGAGTATTAATGTAGTAGATAGTAATAATAAGAATTTAGTAATGATCATTTCTGATAACAGTAAACTATTTATTTTATAGAGTTCTAAAACAGAAGACATAGCTTATTAATAAATATTTAAACTTTTGATAAGACAGTAATTTACCAAGAGATAATAAATTAATGCCAGTTTTACAACTAGGTCCTCATATTTGGGTAATTGAAGGTATAGAAGATGACAATTCAACAGTTCTCTGATTGTGTTTAACTCAAGACATTTAACATTGAATTGACAATTATATCAAGATGTTAGTTTGCTGTCCATGAACACCAGATACTCAATCCTTTATTGACGGATTGTCACAAAATTAGCACACATTTTTATCTAAATAAGTAAATGTGCTGAACAAAATGCATGATGAAAAGATTTTTCTGAACTTGCTAAACATCACTGTGCAAGTTCTAAAGCTAGCACTCCATGGTCCAAGGCTGGTAACTGGGGCTAGGATCCACAAACCATGGTTCTTTCCCGGATGATTTTCTGTTCAATTCTGCCAGTTGAAGACCTTCCAGAC
The DNA here is from genome assembly GCA_004027555.1 of Craseonycteris thonglongyai. Taxonomy (NCBI): domain Eukaryota; kingdom Metazoa; phylum Chordata; class Mammalia; order Chiroptera; family Craseonycteridae; genus Craseonycteris; species Craseonycteris thonglongyai. The sequence continues at coordinate 11,544 of PVKE010036966.1, read as the reverse complement.
ATAGCAGAGGGCAGAAGGAAGGGATTTGATTCTTCTATTCGTTGGTTATAATTGTCATTGTTACCCACACTCCAGCCATCCTCCTGCATGCCAGCTGCCACAACTGGTCCCAGCCTCTAGCTACTTTTCTGTAATTCAAGAAAAAAAAAAAAAAAAAAAAAAAAAAAAAAAAAAAAAAAAAAAAAAAAAAAAAAAAAAAAAAAAGAGAGAGAGAGAGAGAGAGAGAGAGAGAGAGAGAGAGAGAGAGAGAGAGAGAGAGAGAGAGAGAGAGAGAGAGAAACAAAGAAACAAAGAAACAAAGAAACAAAGAAACAAAGAAAAAAAAACTAACACAACAGTTGCTGCCTCAGGGTTTCCAGGACCAGGAGGACAACACCTTCTGGTAAATCGCCCGAGGCCCAGCGGATGTGGGCAGCTCTGAGCTCCTGAGAGCCCACACAAGCCTGGTGGCACCCTGTCCTCAGAAGTGTGAATGACAGCTCTGAAGCAGTTCTGTTTTAAGGCATTGGGTTCTAATAATCCCAACGTTGGGTCTTTGTTGCTGCAGGATGATACTTATTAATCTTCGTGTTTTCCCGTTATGCCCTTTTTTAGTCCTTCAATATAATTTAACCAATTCCTAATTATATTCTCTCTGTTGAAAAACTTACTATTATTTCTGTTTTCCTGATATAACTTTGTTGATATATTCAGTGTTTGGATAATGGGTAGTTAAGACTGTTCTGCACTAGTAAAATAGAAATTATAGATTGCAAAATTTTATCTTAAGAACATAAACAACAAATGGAATAAACAAAGCTTTTAGGTTATTAATCTTAGTTAATACCTAAAATAGTGAATAATAAACACATTTTAATCAAATGTACAATAATATTTCTAGTCTGTCCTTTCAGTTTTATTTAACAATTTATTATATCACTCTAATCTGGCTATGTGCTATTTTCATCAGAATATAGGTTTGTTCAGGCATTTTAAAAATTTTATATGTATTGTTTTACTTTATTTTTTTTATTGTTAAATTTATTGGGGTGACATTGATTGTTATCAATTACATTGTCTCCAGGTGTACAATTCTACATTACATTGTCTGTACCATTGCATTATGTGCTCACCACCCAGAATCAGCTCTCTTTCCATCACCGTATATTTGATGCCCCCTCCCTGTTCCTCCCCACAGCTCTCCCATCCACCTCCCCACTTATCATCAGGTAACCACTAAACTATTGACTGTGTCCATGAGTCTTTGATTCTTTGTTACTTTTGGTTTTATATTCCACATATAAATGAGGTCATATGTTTCTTGATTCTTTCAGTCTGACTTATTTCTCTTAATAAGATGTTTTCAAGGTCTGTCCATGTTGTCACAAATTGCTGTATTTCATCTTTTCTTATTGCTGAGTAGTATTGCATTGTATAAATGTACCACAACTTTTTTTATCTAGTCATCTATCAGTGGACACTTTGGTTGATTCCACAACTTGGCCACCATGACCAGTGCTGTGATGAACATTGGGGTACATGTATCTTTGCAGATTAAGGTTTTCAGGATTTTTGGGTAGATACCCAGGAAAGGGATTGCTGGATCATATGGCAATTCCATTCCTAGTTTTCTGAGGATACTCCACACTCCCTGCCATTGTGGTTGTACCAATTTACATTCCTACCAGCAATGTATGAGGGTTCCTTTTTCAATAAAGCAAGAAAAAGTAAACTTTAATCCCTACCTCAGTAACTTATTTAGAAATTTGAATTAGATATATATGAACAAAAAATTAGAAAGCTATGAACAAAAAAGATATGAACAGAAAATCTAGGCAGATATGAACAAAAACAAGTAGAAATCTGCTTAAAACTCATGGATTTATAGACTTCTATTATGTTTTACTATTTATGGCTGCACAAAAGTCTGAAAACTAATACTCTTACTACAATAGTATAGCAAAGTCAATGAACAAAGAAAATTTCATTGAAAATATATTTTCTCCAAATTTCAGGTGTCTAAAAACTGAAGATAATATCTTGCCATTTTTTTTACTTGTATGTAAAACAAATGAGAAAATATACAAAGATGTAGAGCACACCAGCTCCCACAGGGAAAAAAAGAAAAGAAAAGAAAAGAAAAGAAAAGAAAAGAAAAGAAAAGAAAAGAAAAGAAAAGGAAAGGAAAGAAAAGGAATAATATTTCTTGAGCACTAAATTGAAGCAGGCAATAAATATGCTCATTGATTCAGGTAGCATTTAATCCTCACATTAACTTTTGAGGTCTGAGTCACTAGTCACTTTCTCCCTTTTACTTGAAACATGAGGAAACTGACTCCCTAGACAGCTTTAACTGTTGGTCCCAGATTTGAACCAGATTCCCTGCCTCCTATCTCTGTGATTTTTTTCATTAATGCATTCCTAGATTAGTTGGTACCTAATACAGTCATTACATGAAAGAAAAAATCAAATCTCTGGTTGCCAACGTGTGTAATTTTCTCTATTACATAACTTTTTCCGAATGCACCAATTTATCATACTGTTCATCTCATGGGTGTTTCTTATCTCTACTTCCTCCCCCTGTCCAGCTCCAGTTCCAGCTCCTTCTTCACCTCTAGCTTGTCCTCTTTATTCATTTCTCAAACATTTGTATTTAAAATCAGCAAAAATGGGGAAGCCAGGATGGCTCAGTGGGTTAAGCGCTCACTTTGCAGTGCTGGGGACCGGGGATCGAATCCCAGCCCCAGCCCGTGTGGAACATATGCTGAACTGGGAGCTCCCCCAGTTCAGTTCTCTCTCTGTCTCTGTATCTCTCTCTCTCTCTCTCTCTCTCTCTCTCTCTGTCAAAAATAAAAATAAATAAATAAAATTATATTTAAAATCAGCAAAAAAGTTCAAGAGCTGGTTTCTTACTAATGCATAGTTACATTTTAACATATGTATATATGTACATATGTTAATGGTCAACTCAGTAATCAGTAGAAATTCATAGTAACAGCCTTAATTTTTATCACCTATATTAGTTTCTAAGATAGTTAATCTCATATTAGATTCATTTGATTTTTTAAATTGACATACAGTCTAAATTAAAGTACATAATTTTAATTAAGAATTCAAAATGAAATTCTCATTTGTGTCTGAATGAACATGTTATTTAATATCAATTGTTGAGAAAAGTTTTAACTCACATCCTTTCAGGAACTGTCAAGTCTCTTAGTATGTAGATCTTATGTTTTTTGAACTCATTTTAGCAATTTAATAAAGCAATTGGTTGAATGCTTCAGTTCTCACAATCTTTTGTTATTTTTTAAAACAAATTACTCTTTATTATGTATTGATAAAACATTTGCACTTTGAAATTCTTGAATGATGTCTTTAATTCTTTAGCATTTAAATTTTAAAAATATTGCAGTTTTTCACCTGATTTAATTTAAACTTTTAGAACTAGTATGTATTAAAAATCTCAAGAGGGGAAGAGGAAGTTTGACATGCATTAATACTAAGTATTTACTTAAAATATGAGGAATTCCCACAGGATGACGTGCCAGACAGTTTATCTTCAGAGTGTATGCTTAATTCAGAGGAATTAGCAGGAAAAGTATCGAATTCAATAATGTTAGATTTGAAGCTAGAATTTAAGTGATCAAAATGACAAATGGCCACTTTCAGCAACTTTCTCAGTATACACAAACAGTTCATAAGGAAGAAAGATAACATTTCAAGTGGTTAAAGTAGGATTTTGTTTCCCAAAAGTAATCACTCCATGTAAGGCTACTGGCTCAACACCTTCGTGATGTTGTCGTTACCCAGAATCAGGGAGTATCTTCCCCTATCTCCAAACACCTTCTTTCCCAAGCTCCCTATACAATTGCCTTGGCCCTTCAGAATATTATGCTTTTAAGGCTAGGGCCAGTCCAGAACAGTTTATCTACCAACCTTAAAAATTTACACACAGTTAGAAAGGTTTAAGATGCTTTAGGTAACATAAGCGCGAACATGGTTAGAAGAACAAAACTGTTGCTACTACAGTTAGTCAATAGTATTACCAATTACAGCTATCAGAAAATTCTAACAGGACACACAATGATAATATTTACAAATTTATGTTTTACTGCAGGAAAGTGTTAGGATATAGTGATGACATTAAAGTAAGCATACAAGTATGCATCAGAGCCAAAGACTGTCTGTCTCCTTCACAAGAGGCCCATAGAGCTCAGGTGTGGGATCCTATTGTCCTCCCTTCTGTAAAGGCTGTATATTTTTTCTCTCTGATTAGAAAAAAAACATCTGTGTGCACAGAATTCCTTTGAACCAAGGGGCATAAAACGGAGTCGGGTTTCTTGTACTCTGGTCATGTAGGCTATTCTTGTTATGTAACCATTCCCAGTGGTATTAACTCCCGGGGATCTGTCTCACTGAGGCTGGGTGGAAATCATTGGTCTCACAGTTACTAACAAAAAATACTGACAAGCTTACACAAACCTCCCTGAAATTTACCTCAGACTAATGGTTACATAACAACACCATTATTCACTATGTTTCATGCCTTGAACAGGTGTCAGAAACACACAGGTAGATCTTTTACTCTAGCACAACAACTAAGGCCAATTCCAGGATCTCTGGAGTTAGCCATAATTGGGCAGAGTATTTATAACAAATAATTTTAGTGAGTTTTAGTGATGCTCATGCACCCAGTTTTTGTTCCCTGGTTCAGGATGATGACAATATAATAGTTCACACTTGAAGTATCTGGACCCCTTGTCTGGAGACAGTGTTTGGCTCTGATGCTTTACTTACTTTAATGTTGTTACTATGTTGCATCATTTTCCTGCAATAAAACCTGAACTTGTACGTATATATTAACAATTTGGGTCCTATAGGTTTTCTTTGGCAATTAAAGCCTGTCTAACTGCCACCATTATACCATACTCTAATTATACTGTATAGATAGTTACTTATTCTGCATATTAATAGATTTATTATAAGTAAATTAACAAGTCCTCACATGCTTTAATAAAATCAAGCATGATGTCAAAATGAGAAACGAGTTTTAGAGCATAACTTCATGTCTTTTAACCGCATCTGCTACCATGTACACCACCCTTGCAATTTATACTCCAACAATTAAAAAAAGAAAAAGTAAAAAAACAATACCTTGGAGTTCCCAGAACAACATACAATGAATGTCCTTAAACCTGCTAAGCCCAAATTCTTCATTAGTCTGAAGTGTCTTTTCTTCTTGTCTGAAAGAGGACTCACCATTTCCTTTACACTTACACCCCATAGCAGAGACATTCCTTTGTCCACAGCCTCTTGCATGAATGTCTCTGTGCCCTTTCTGGTCACACCTTGGCCTTATGTAATCGGATTAGGAGTGAATTCATGACATATGTTCAGCTACTCACCATCTCTCTTCAGGGAATTGTAAAGATAGGATAACATCTGTCTAGTCTCCTGGACTATTTATATAATAACTGAAACTTGTCAGAAAATTATTGTTTCTACCCAAATTTTGTTCAGAGGTGGGACAGAGAAAGCAAACATAGTATGGTCAAAGGCAATAAAGAAAAAATTTAGAAGTTTCTTATTTGCGTGCAATCCAGGGGAGACTGCTCAAACATGTAAACCTTGGCTACACATTTGCTTTGCCCTTCTAAAACCATGAGTCCTTGATGAAGAGCTTGGTCCTATTCATGTCAACATTCACAGTTCCTAGTCCAGAACCGGAAATGTAGAACTGACTCCAACAAATGCAGGGTATAACTAAAGAAACTTTTATACAGTATGCTATGGTTTTGTCAAAGGCATTATTTAAGTCAGATGCCTATATCTGAATGTATTGCTTATTGTTTTCAGTTCACACACGCTTAGATTGGTCTGTAACCTCTTTTACTGTTGATAATCCTCTACAGTTTGAAATCTCCAACCCTAAGTTTCTACAATGTGGTTCTTCCCCATCTCTCTGTTTTTTAATGATCTTCTTTATATATTATTTCTTTATTCATTACTCCTCTAAAAATTACTTCTTATCCTGACATGTTCATTTTGGTGAATGGCAGAAGCAACATTAAATTTGCCAAAATAAAGAACTCTAATTTATTTTATGGTCATCTCTTTCTTCACCTTTCATATCCAGTTAGTCAATAAGTCCTTAAAATCTACCTCCTAAATATTTTGCCCATCACACATTACCTATTTTCCACTGTGAAGTCTAAATTTGTGCCTTTTATTTTATTTTATTTTAACTTTTTTGGATCTCTAATAATCTTTGTGGCCCAAGAGCAAATACCTCCCTCCTTCAGTATGCCCACCGCATGGCAACCAGGTTGAGCTTTCTGAATTTCTGTATTTTTCATGCCCTTCTTTCATCTGACACCCATCAGAGACTTACCATTATTTATAGAGACAGGCTAATAATCCTCTCAGGACTTTGGCCTCTCTGCACTGGTCTACTTGCTATGGTCTACTCTAGTTCTGCTGAGCAGTTATAGTGTCTTGAATGCGCATATGTAATTCATACCTTCATACTCAGGCCTGTAATAGCCTCCCCCAAATTGTCAGAGAAACAATGGCTTTTGTTCCTGGACTCAGCTCAAGAGTCATACCTTTTATAAAGCCATTCTTTCTCTCTGTCCCCTCATACTACATCACTTCCCTGGTTGTGCCCTCACAGAACGTCAAATTTAATTTTGTCAACTACTTGTAATACTTGTGCCCTTCTTTGGGTACTTGTCTGTTTTTTAAGCATTTCTGGCTCCAGGCATTACTAAGGTACTGCTCAAATAGTACATATTACACTAGGTGGTCAATAATAGTTTGTTAAAGGAATAAATTTGTTAAAAAAAAGAGTAAATATGTTTAAAAAAAGAATGCCATAATCATAAACCATATAAGTATACACAATAATCAAAGGATGATACACATAGACTATCATTAATTTTAAATGCAACTATTTAAAATTTGATATGTGTTGAGTGCCTATTCAATCCCAGACACAGTGTTGAATATTAGATGCACAAATACGTGTAAGACATAATACGTAATATTTTCTAGTTTTAAGTCTTTATTCTGATTCTTAATTAAAAGATTACAAAAAAGTGAGAATTTCTTGTTGTTCTGAAATAGGCAGTTTTGAGTAATAACCTGTCCTGCAATAGAATAATGGCAAAAATTTTTAAGATTCCATTTTGAATGTCTAATTGGTTTGTAATAGCTTTCCTTTTTCTGAAATGGAAATAACATTTAAATTATACTATCTCTTTGCAAAAAAAAAAAAAGGCTTTGTTGCTGATATACACTTCTTTTTAGATTTTGTTTTTACTTTTCAATTACAGTTGACACTCAATATTATATTAGTTTTGGATGTATAGTATAGTGGTTAGACATTTATATAATTTATGAAGTGATCCTCCAATAAGTCTAGTTCTATTTGACACCATACACAGTTAGTATAATATTATTGACTACATTTCTATGCTTACAATCTATGATTTTAATATACCCAGATTTTACAGCAGAAAAAGTAAGTGTGAAATCAATCTTGTCTCCCTTAATAACAGGACTCATATTATGAATGAAGAGCTGTATGAAAAATTATAGAATTCAAACTATTAATAAATAATAAAGGCAAATAAAAAGATAATCATATAATTTAGTCAAACCAGACATTTTTTTTTAAGATTTATTTTATTGTTTTTGACAGAGAGAGATAGAGACAGAGAGAGGCAGAGAGAAGGGAGAGTGTCCAGAGAAGTCTCCATAGTTCTACATCATCAGTTTTCATTCCACACAGGTGGGTGGAAGCCATGAAGGGCAGGAATTAGGCTGGGGGCCTCCCACATGGGAGGTACAACCCCTCAGTGTCTTGAGCCAGGGGCTGGACCAAGGTGGGAGAACTGAACTGGGTCCTCTAGCATGGGAAGCACATGCCAGTTCAGCATATGGGTCTGCATGGGTCCGGGCCACGATTAGATCCTCAGTCCCTAGGGCTGCAAGGTGAGCACTTAACCCGCTGAACCATCCGGCTTCCCCTCAAACTAGACACTTGTAAAAACAAAAGTGGACTCCACATATAATCACCTTAGGAAAGCAGATATAGAATTGGACTGTTTACATTTGGCCGAACTGGGATATGCATTCATTCTAGTGACATGGAGATTAATAAAGAGTTCAAACAAGAGAGAAAGATGATCAATTCATTGTGCTTAAGGAGCACACTTGGATGGTATTGTCTAGAAAGAATATGAGAGCTAAAGAGAAGGCACTGGCAGTGGGGAAGGAAAGGGAGAAAATAGATTTGAGAAAAAGGAGACACAATGAGTATGGTTTAAGGATAGCAGAGATCTGAGACTTGAGGGAGGGGGAAGTCAAAATGTCTTTCTGATTACTGTGTTGTATATGTGAGGATGTTAATAGACCCCTGCAAGAAGATGGCTCCAAGATGCATCTAGTAATACTTTTAAATTAGCAAACCTTTTATATATAAGAGAAAATAAATGAAACAAATTTATTTTGCTATTGAAAATATGAAATGGTGACTTGAACTAATTTGAATAATGCATGCTACTTATAATATTTATAGAACATATGAATGTTTATTGCTTCTTGAAAATACATTTAACCATTTTAAAATAGATTATAATTTTATCATCCCCAATTAAAAACCTTTGCTGAACTGTTAAATTGGCCTGAGAATTCACAAGCCACTGTATGTGTTATTCTGTTGTATCCATGATTACTTGGGTACACACTCTTTTAATGCAGGAAATGTATCCTATACTACCCAGTACTTTGTCAAATGCTTAGAAGGCATTAGTCACTCAGTAAATATTTGTGAATTGAAGCAATCCCTGTGTATACATTATTTTTGCTGAAAAGGCATTTCAAGGTATTATGTTAGAATGCTGGTGTTCACTGTGTTCGTTTACATGCCATGTATTGGCTTGGAGTAAAGATCTGTTTACAATCTAGTATCAGAGTCAGTTAAAAAAAATACTACATATAATATAAGAAAAATGTAATTAATTAAAAAATAATAATAAAGCAGAGGATTGGAGCATTCCTAGAGAGACGGTAGTGAGTATTTTTGATGAAGTTGTCGGAGAAGTACTTGTGAGAAAGTGATATCTAAAGAGATTCTACTGAAGAAACAGAGTGAAGATGTAAAACCATGAAGAAAAACTGTTCTAGGAAGACGGGACAGCATGAACACAAGGCTGCAACTACTAAAAAAAGCAGAACCTTCCATTCTTCATGGAGACGTGGGATAATGGTACTTGGAGATTCTCTGGGTTCCCTAGTAGCAATGGAAGCTCCAGCCGTTTGCATTGGGAAAGAGATGAGGTCTGTTTGGTGAGCATATTTGGATGGAAAGTAAAGCAGGGCAGGCTAAGGGCTGCAAGGAAAATAGTTCTGTGAGGGCAGGGAGGAGACTCTGGGTCCAAGAGAAAGTAAGGTGAGAAAAGAAACATATAAGTAGAAAACAGGCTAATCCCAGGTTTACGAGGGCTGTCTACAAAGTATCCAGCCATGTGACCATTCTCATTATATTGATGGTGGCTGGATTTTTTCCAGATAGGCCTTGTACATTAGGGTCCAGGGGTGAGCATTTTCCTAAACGTAGAACACAATACAGTATATGCATTGTAAAAAAAAATTTACTCCTGTCTATTTATCTTTCTATTTATTTTAGTTTTTTAAATTAAATTTATTGGAGTGACATTGGCCAGTAAAATTACATAGGTTCCAGGTCTATAATCCACAGTATATCACCTATGTATTGCATTGTATGCTCACCACCCAGAGCTGGTTCTCCTTCCATCACCATAAACTTTATTTTTAACAATACAGTTAGATCTGGTTTCCACAAGAAGAAACATTTTTAGGTAAAGAAAGTATTAATTATCATATTTCTTTTTTTCCCCAAATAATGCTCAGTAATGTGTTTTGATTGATTTCCTTCTAAATACACTAAATCAGTGGTTCTTCATGAGTTTGGGCTGGGGCCCAAGAATATGCATTCTGACTCATTCCCAGGCGCTGCCGGTCCCGGAACCACACTCGGGATTCGGGGAATCCCTGCACTAAGCTGATTGAAATATCCAGGTGGCTAATGTCAAATAAACACACATTGAAATAAATTACAATTTTACTACTTTGATATCAGTTTATTTTAACCCCTTAAACTATTTTTTTTCTTAGCTTACTGTATTTTTTTACTTTATAAACTTTTTAACATTTTGACCCTTTTAACAATACAGCTTAAAACACAACACTTTGTACAGCTATACAAAAACATTCTTTAAAAAGAATTAAAAGATTTATTGTTTTTGAGAAAAGAGAGAGAAAAGGGAGAAGGGCCCAGACAGTCGCTATAGTTGTACATCATTAGTTGTAACATAGTTTCATGCACACATGTGGATGTGGGGCCACACAGGGCAGGAACCAAACTGGGGGCCTCCTTAATGGGAGGTGAGAACCTTTGCTACCATCCCAGAGTTGTTCAGCATATGGGTTTGCACTGGTTGGGTCCTGGATTTCATCCCTGGACCTTGCAGTTTCAAGGTAAGTGCTCAACCTGCTGAGCTGTCCTGCAATCCCAAATGGCTGCCTTTTTCTTCACCACCAAAATGAAACTGAGAAAGTTCACACACTTTCACTGTTACCTGCTAACACCTTGGTTTCTACTATCCTAAGTGAATCTCAAAGCAACATGTATATGGTGAAGATTGTTTTTTTAATCCTCCCCTTTTCGATCCTTGTTCTCTTCTGATTATATTATAAAGAGTGCCTAAGAAACTGGCTTACTTAAATAGTAATTTTTAGTTTCCTTGCTACCTATTTGGAAGTACAACTCTTTCAGTTGTGTATGTTCACCTCCTATGTCAACAGAGAGTGTGATGCATTTGAAAAGGTGCCTAAGTATTATAAAAACCTCCTGGAAAAGTCTGAATCCTACTTTTCCCTTCTTGAGACCTCTATTTTAGGATTAGTTTCAGCCACAAAACATTTTGTGAGAAGAAGGTATCTTTCAAACTGAAATTTGGAGTGTTGTTGTATACTCCTGAGATATAATTTCCCTATCCCTCTTTGGGATCTGTGATGCAGAAGCCATAGACAGGAATTTACACAGGCTCTTGTATTGTCTAGGGAACATTCAATAAATACTCGTAAGAATTACCATATGACTGTAAAGGGAGTATTAAAAAAAATTAAAGGATATCCTTGCTTCCTCTAAAAGCTTACAAACTAGTAGAGCATGAAAAGCACACACAAGGATGATGTTAGTATAAAGTAGAATGCACATAGCATGTACCAAAAATGCTTTCTCCATGTCTAAACATTTCAAAACTTAGTTATTAAATTTTGTTTGTATGTAGTCTTTGATCTATAGAAGTTTAAGTTGTTAAATAAGCTAAATTCTTTATTTTTAAAAAATCTCTTGGGTCCTGAAATTAATATGCATGTATGAATTGTATAAATATGTTTTCTTTAAACGAAAATAGGAATGTCATTTATTGACTTAGGAAAATATTCATGGTAGAGATGCCTTAAATAGATTTTTTT
>PVKE010036965.1:0-16128 GCA_004027555.1 Craseonycteris thonglongyai | reverse complement strand
TGCACCAAAAGTTAGTCTCTTTTTAGTTTCTTTCTCTCCCCCTCACCCCCTCTGCACACATGCACCCCCCCCCCCCCCCCCCCCCCCCCCCCCCCCCCCCCCCCCGCCCCACACACACTGGTATGGTTAATGCTTTGCTACTGTACCTCTTTGAAGGGATATTTGTGTCTTTGGGGGCACTTGGGAGGTATTGCTCCCTAGCTCTGGCATTCATCTGTCTATGGGTTTCAGAACAACAGAATTTCTGTTAAAATTTCTTTTGTTTATGGTCCTTTATAGAAAAGACCTTTGTCTTTTGAATTCTGGTCATGTTTCTTATTATCAGTATAAAGTGATTTGAGCTAAAGAGGTTACATTGGGGACAAGTTTTATAGTTCTTATATATAAGGTGACCAACGTTTTTCCAATGAAAAGAAGGACATAAATAAATTAAAGAAACAAATATTGCAAATAAAAAAATGTATTTTTTGCAACAATAACTATAAACAGAAAGCATTATAATATAGTAAATAACGCAGGCATATTATGATTAATTATTTAAATATGAATATTTTTCGATTGAATAAATATTTTTTGTTAATGTGTCATATTCTAACAAAATATTAGAAATATCCGTACAAGAACTATTTTTCATATTGAATTTCACAGCAAGTGCTGTAGCTAGAGTATCAATATTCAGTCTTGATTTTTCTGTTGTCCAAAAATCATTAGCAATTGAAAATACCCTTTCAACTGCTGCGTTAGTGCCAGGGCAGCACAATGTAAATTGGACTAGAAGTAAATTTTCATATGGTATATGTGCATTTTTGAAATGGTTGAATATTTTCACCCATCTTTTATCAACTTCAACATGTTCATTTTCCCACTCAACCAATTTTTCAGAATTTAAATAAATATTCAGTTTTCTAATTTCTTCAAATAGACAATTGTTGTCTATTTTAATGTCTTGTAGTTCTGTGGATAAAAACTGAACACAAGTCAAAAAGGAGGACATCTAGGAGGACACTTTTCGAGGGAGGACAGAACTTCCAAAAGGAGGACTGTCCTCCCTAAAGGAGGACGGTTGGTCACCTTATTATATATAATTGGTGTCACAATTTATAAATTTCTTAATGATATCTACCTTATATATCGTATCATATGCCTGGAACATAGTAAGCATTCTAAATTTTTGTTGAAAAAGATAATGAAAAATTTGGGAAATGAGGGGAAAACAATAAATAAATAAATAGCAATGTAGATTTAAAGGTAGCCTATGCAGTATTATAAAAATGTTTTTTAAATCACATGGCCATGCAGGCAGCTAAGCTGATAGGTTATTCTTGACTAGTCTATAGTCTTGTGGGCTGAAATCAAATTTTGCTTAATATGCTCATGCCGGTATCTTAGTAAGTCATTAGATATCTAAAACTTGTAATAGGAATAGCAAGATAATAAATAATGACTATGTTATAGAAATAATCTTGTCATTTGAATACAGCTATGTTTAGTTTTTCCATGTATCTTTTAATGTGTGTATATACTTTATGTAGCTGTGATCACAGTACATTGTTTTCATTAGATTTTAATTTTATACACATGTTAATGGAATTATGAGATCTGGCTTCTTAGCATCTGTATAGAAATTTTGCCAACATAGTTTATAGGCCACAGGCCAGTAAGACTGACTTTCTTAGGGCAGTAAATTAAATATCATTTAATTGGTTTTTCCAGCACTGTTCTTTTGGGAATCTAGTTTAATTTTGTGGCTAAACTGAAAGAAGATAGTCTACTGCACAGGTAGAAGTTTTGGGGGAAAATTATTCTTTGTGTGTTTCTGTTTTTGAACTATACCATGATTGAAAATTAGAAAAAAGTAAATACTTTATACAATTTAGAACATCTTTTTATTGTTTAGCGCCCTTTTATAGAGAATGAAAAATATGCTACTAAGTGATGTGTTTGTAAAGTGGCTTTGTTAGAACTTGATGTTCTTTTATAGTTTAAAGATACTCTAAGTTGGATGTTTGAAAATAGGACACTGTGTGTTTGAGTTATATCTTTGAACCTTCTCCAACTTATTCTTTTAAAGATTTATTTTTATTGTTTTTGAGAGAGAGAGAGAGACACACACACACACAGAGACAGAGAGAAGGGGGAGGGCCCCGTACAGTTTCCATAGTTGCACATCATCGGCCCTTCCACATACTTGCATTCCACAGGTGGGCGCGGGGCTGCACAGGGCAGGAACTGGGCTGGGGTCTCACCCTGGTGAGAACCGAACTGGGGGCACTTCCCAGCTCAGCACATGGGTCCACACGGGCCGGGGCGGGGCCAGGACTCAGTCCCTGGTCCCCAGGACTGCAAAGTGAGCGCTCAACCCACTGAGCCATCCAGGCTTCCCTCCAACTTATTCTTTCTGTGTGACTTTGGATAAGACATTTAATCATAACTGTGAAAAGTAAGAATAAAAATATCCAAAGCTGATCATGGTTATGATGATGAGTAATTTGTGATCTACAGGGAGGGATATTGGGAAGATGGGGGATATTTTAAAATACTGTGTTCCACTCTTTAGAACAACTATTTCAGTATTGGATAAATTATCAAAAGGCCTCCATTCTTACAAGCAAGCATAAATAGAAAAGGCAAGGGCCTGGATGTTGACTGGTTAGCGAGCACTTGTTGACCACATGAGTCTTCCAAGCATGCTTAATTTACTTAGGCTCAGGTCTGTCTTGAGAAACAGGGAGACCCTGTCAGGACTGGATGAACTGACTCACTTGATTTTTTTCTTGTAGAGCCTGGCCCTGTGTCAAGTTTTTCTCTTCTTGATTGAGACAGATCCTCAGCCTTTTTTAATTAGCAGCCTCCAGCATATATCTTGAATGCTGAGAAGAAATGACTTCTGTTAGTATTCATGTCCAAAATCAATTCTGAATCAAAAAATGGGTTTCTGTACTAGTGTGTATATGGGGTGGGGGTTATAAGATCTTTCCTTTGTTTCCCTAGTTTGTAAAATGTTTGAGTGAAGTGATAGATTGGTGACAGGAGAATTGCACAGCTTAAAATATTGTTAAATCTAGTCTTTCAAAGTTAGACTTGATACTGACAGAACAGTTAAGATCAAACCCCTTGGAACTTGTCTAGTTTGAGAATATCTTATTTGTTATATTCATTAAAAGGATAACTGGAAAACCAGGGATTGGTTGTAAAATGACTGCTTTAATTTTTGGTGAGTGAGAGTTAAACTGTTTTTCAGGAAATAGTGGCAAAGAGAAAAGAAGCCACACAGTTTTAGGTAGTCACTCCTAACTCATTGAGAATCATCATTTTGTTAATTTCATCAACATGTTCATTTCTTTCAGCTCCATGTTCATGCATGTCTTTTAACCCGGAAACAAGAAGACTGTCCATAGGTCTAGACAATGGTACAATCTCAGTAAGTACACATAAATAAGATTTCCAGTTGAAATACTTTACTTCCTGTGGAGTGTGTATATATGTATTATGATTTATTTATTAGCTTTTCTCAAATTAACAAATTAATTTTCTTGCAAGTAAAGTGGAAACTGTAGTGCAGCAAATTACGGTGAGGTGTAGGAAGAGCTGTCATCAGTCTCAAATGCTGACAAGATTCAGCTTAATGTACAGTGTACCCAGTGACTAGAATAGGGGCATTGTGAGGCCCCCTAGCAAACTACACAAATCTGTGCACTAGTGAGAACAAGCTGTGATACTAGCAGCTTTGATCAGATGGTTAATTATGGTGTCATATGCTTCCCTGTGCAGTGACAGGACACAAGGGAAACACCTTCTTTTAGACTTGCATGGCTGATCTTGTCTTTGATACTCTGTGTTCTCTTCCTTCCGCACTTTCTTCTGCTCCTTGCTATTCTCTTAACTCTCTCTAACATGTGAATACAATTCTACAAATTTCTAAAGAAAACACAGAATTGAGATTTAGTCTGTAGAGTAGATCCAGATAAATATTAGCCCCTTTGATTATAGATTTTGAGAGAACAGAAGTTATTAGAGGTTGGAATCTCAGGTTTTACTACTTAATCTTTTTACATATTTATTTTTAACTAGTATATTAACTAGTAACAAACTGGTAAATTCTCCATTTTGGTAAATTACAAGTATGTTTTGCCTTTAGTTCTTGGCAAGAGAATGCCTGCTTTGGGACCTATGAGTTAGAGATCCTACTGTGGCCACAATTCCCCTCAGGATGAAGTTCTGAAGGGCCAAGAGGGTGTGCCCAGTTAAGCCCTTACTCTGCCCACCCCCATTCTCTGGATACCTGATAAAACCAGTAGCCTTAGCCTAAAGAGTGGCTGAGAAGCAGTGGTTTGGGGTGGGTAAGATAGCCACACTTATGCACAAGACCCCTCAAAGTGTTGATTGAACTGGGGCATGTGTAGAAAAGGGTGTGGCTGGTCCTCCCATGTTACCTACCACACCATGCTGTAGAACTTCAAGGAGTCTAAAAATTCTGAATTTGTACCTGTTCCTCTTCCAGGTAGTTGAAGGTATACTTATTAAGATTGGATGAAGAGACCGTATTTTTTTGTTTAACTTGATTTATAACTTTTGAATATTTAGATATATGGAATCTAAGGAGTCTGAAGAGGTGGGCCTGAAATTTTTTGTTTAATCTTTAGTCAAAACATTTCTTTGCTAACCTTAATATTGTTAAATATAAATCAGTCTATTGACAGATATTTATGAAATAGCTGTAATATCCAGTGCATTTGTTAGCTCTGTAAATTCTGTTTCTTAGGAGGACAGAAGAGAAGTTCATGATAGGATCCGTTGTCTACTTTAAGGAGAGCCATTTTTCAAAAGAGGGGTGTGTGTGGGAAGTCGGGATGGCCCAGTGTGTTGAGTGCCCCTCTTGTAGCCTCAGGGTCTGAGGATTGAGTCCCAGCCCAGGTCCCTGTGGTCCCATGTGGGAAGCCCTGGGCTGGATTCCTGCCTTGTTCAGCCCCTACCCACCTGTGGAATGAAACTACCGGTATGTTGAAAATTGATGACGTGCAACTATGGAGACTGCTCTGTGCCCTCCCCTTTCTCTTTATCTCTCTCTCTCTGTCAAAATCAATAAAATAAATCTTTTTTTAAAAAGAGGGATTTGTGGAGAATAAATTTTACTTAAAAGATAAAGAGGGATGATTGGACTGTTTAATGAACTCAAGTGTTCATTACAAAGGAAATTTGAAAAGGTGAGCTGAGATCCATAGATTATAGCCACTCACTGTCCATGAAACGACGTGTATTTGATATATGGGTGATTCTTTGCATTTTTTAAATCAATGTGGGTGGTAAATGGGTGCTGATAAATTTGGCTTTGAAGGCAAGAAAGGTGAACAAAGTAAGTAATGGAGGGTTCTGGCTATATAGCCATTATTTGTTTAGTAAATGAAACTGCCAGAAAACAGAACAGGAATCAGAGACTGGACTGAGGCATTTTCTTCAGTGTGTCAGCACAGTGTCGGGATATCAAACCTTACCGTACCCAGGTCTTCCAGAAAAGGTTAAAGCCCAGCTTGTATGAAATAATTTCCTTAGAAGTACCTCTTTTATGGTGCTGAAGAAGATAAATTGTATACTCTGACTCTTCTCATTTGAAGAATTGTAAAGAGCTCTGAGTTAGAGAAAGATACATTGAGAGAACAGCATGCCTAAGGCTGAGACTTCTCATTGATTAATACATTAATAGGTTCTTTACTAAAAACACTTACGAAGAGTCTCAGCTGTTTAATACTTTGCTTTCTGGACATGAGAAATTCTATTCAGAGACTATACATTCTCTGTTCCCTGAATATAGCAAATAAATTTGTAAAAGAAATAGTGGTTAACTTATATTTTTTTCTGGTTAACTTATTTTGAAACAAAAAAGAGAAGAAATAAAAAAAGTAAATTTTTATTTTATTTTATGAGAGCTGTCCAGAAAAAAATCCAGCCATAACTACCTCTATTTTTCATATTACATGGCTGGATACTTTCTGGACAGCCCTCATATTTTGATGAGTAAAAAAGATTTAACAGGCCTTTAACCTTATGTAAATGAGTAATGAATTAGGAAGAGATAACAAATATATACCTTTCTTTCAAAAATTTGGTCACAAAAAGAAGGAAAGAGATGAGGAGTACTGGAAAAAGCTATGATGGTAGACAAGAAGCAAGAGGGTCTGGAACATTTGGGAGAATTTGGCTGCGGGAAAGAATGGGGATGCTTTCCATATAGATGGGAAAGTCAGAGACAGTTTTGAGATATAGAAGAGGAATAGCCTTTTATTTTTCCCATGAAGTAGCATGTTAGATTACCTACTGAGAGAAGCTAAAATGGCGTGCGGTTATATTTTCATATCTATTAATATGCTTTTTCTAATCATATAGACCAGGAAGTCTCCAAACTTTTCAGCCTGCGGGCCACATTAACTATCAAACAGCAGTTTGGGGGCCGACTACACACTCGAGGTCTGAATAAAAAAGAATCAAAACATAGATGTTGTTTTTAATTATTTATTTAATATTATTTTATTCAGATAAAAAGGTCTCCACGGACCGGATGAGAGGGCCGGCCCACGGGCCGTAGTTTGGAGACTCCTGTAATATAGACCAAAACTCCTGCCATCTTGGTCTACAAGTCTCAATTATCTTTCAAGGCATTATTCATATTATCTTTTTCTTTCTTTTCTTTCTCTTTTTACAGGTATTCCTGAGCCCTACCAGTTAAAACTAATCACAGACAGTACTCAGGTTAACTGGATTGTATTTCTTATTTAACTTGTTTTGTAAAAAGCTTTTAAGTCTGTCTCCTCCCATAAAGTATTGAAGGCTGAGGATTTGGGCAGACTCTTATTCATCTCTCCCGGTGGATCTTGGTCTGGTTCCTGGGACTAACTAGGGACTCAACAAATAAGTTGTTACATAACTTGTTGAGCAAAGTACAAACATTTTGTTAAATAAGTTGTTTTTTGTTTTCTTTATTTTTTTTTAATTTTTATTATTTTTGACAAAGAGAGAGAGACAGACAGAAAGGATGGGGGAGGGCCCAAAGAAGTTTCCACAGTTGCATGTCATTGGTTTTCTACATAGTTTCATTCCACATAGGTGGGCATGGGGCCACACAGGGCAGGAAATGGGCCAGGGGTGTCTCCTTCATGGAGCTTGCCCCAGTGAGAACCAAACTGAGGCTCACCCCAGTTCAGCATATGGGTCTGCACGGTCGGACTGGGACTCAATCCTCGGACCCGGGGGCTACAAGACAAGCACTCAACTTACTGAGTCATCCCAGCACTCCCTAAATAAGTTGTTGACCAAAGTACAATCACCATTATTATTTAATACAGTTGGTTGTGATAAGTAGCTGCTTAAATTCTGAGATAGTTTATTTGTGTAATCTTATTATTGTTCAAAATGTTTTTCACAGTGGAATTATCCTGTGTAGTGGAAGAAGTTATGCCAATAATTAAATTCATTTTGAGTTTTCAGAAATGCTTTCTGTTTTAATGTTGAAAGTAGTCAGTCAGATTGAGCTAACTGCTGTTCATGCTAAAGTAGGACTTTAAAATTTTTGTCATACCTCGGTATTCTAGGCAACCAATAAATATTTAAATATCAACTGTGTGCAAAAATATTTACTCAATTCTAACATGTGGCTCCTGATTTCAAAAAGTTTATCTTTTAGTTGGGTAAAGATAAAGCTATAAAATAAGTAATAGAAAAAAATAGTAGCAGTACACCAGTGAGTACATCAATGAGTGTGATGTTGGCAAGTCAATGAGGTCAGAAGAGAGTGGGAGAGAGTGGTCTGGTCTGGGTCAGCTCCATGGAGATTGGATGTGAGCTGGATTTAGAAGATTGACTAGGATTTGATTAGCTAAAGATAGCTAGGTAAGATATTTCAGGCAAAATGAATGGCATAAGAAAAAAATGATGAAGGGCAAGATATATTTGGAGGGAACTGGCAAGAAATCAGCTATTTGAGGAAAGGATGAATGGGATGTAAAGTATAAAATATAGTTGGGGTTTGTGGAAATCTTGACTTAAGATAAGTTAGTTTTATATAAAGGAACTGGATCCCTAACAGGGAAGATCTCCCCCATCACTACTTGGAAATACTTTCCAAGGTATTCAGAGGGAATAATTGACTAGTGAGGAAATGTGAAAACACAGAAATTAAAGCATCTCCATGAAACTAATTTTTACCAACCCTATTGAAGAATGGCTATAGAATAGTCAGAAATGTATATACAATCATCTTTTTTTAAAAAAGATTTATTTTATTGTTCTTTTTTTAAGGATTTATTTTATTGTTTTTGACAGAGACAGAGAGAAGGGGGAGGGCCCAGAGCGGTCTCCATAATTGTATGCCATCAGTTTTCAACATGGTTTCGTTCCACACAGGTGAATGGGGGCTGCACAGGGCAGGAACTGGGCTAGGGGCCTCCTGCTGGGAGGCACATCCCCTCTAGATCCAGGGGCTGAATGGGGGCAAAAACAGAACTGGGGGCCTTGTGAATGGGAAGCACACCCTAGTTTAGCGTATGGATCCGCACTGGCTAGGGCTGGGATTCAATCCTTGGCCCCCAGGGCTGCAAAGTGAGTGCTTAACCCACTGAGCCATCCCAGCTTTTCCTGTTTTTATTGTTCTTGAGACAGAGACAGAGAGAAACAGAAAGAGAAGGAGGAGGGCCCAGAGCAGTCTCCATAGTTGTATGTCATCAGTTTTAGACATGGTTTCCTTCCACATAGGTGGTTGGGGACTCCGCAGGGCAGAAACTGGGCTGGGGGCCTCCCAAATGGGAGGCATGCCCCCTTGAGCCAGGAACCAAACTGGGGGGCAAGAACTGAACTGGGGGCCTCCTGCATGGGAAACACACCCCAGTTTAGTACATGGGTCCACACGGACTGGGACCAGGATTCGATCCTTGGTCCCCGGGGCTGCAAAGCGAGCGCTTAACCCACTGAGCCATCCCAGCTTCTCCAATCTTCTATAAATATATATTTTCTTCATCAAAACTCTTAGCCAAAATTTTTATTAAAATCTTGCCAAGATAAATGTATAGTCATTGAACATTTTTTTGAACAAGACCCCAAAATGATAAAATCTTTGTCCCCTGAAGATTAATTTCATATATGTGTTAGGGGAAGTTTGGTTGGGATGAGAGGAATAGATTGATGTATATAATGGTTAACATTCAGGATAGTGATTATTGTATAAAATAAATAATACTGACCATGAATGGATTTGTTGTTATTTTGGTAGTTCTTGTGGTTATTATAGTATATATTACTCTTAGTTCACTTAGGTTATCCAAGAGAATGAAAAAATAAAGAGAACTAAACATTTATTGGCCATCTGTGATGTAGCAGACACTGCTCTATGTACATCATTTCATTCAAGGTTCACAGTAATCTTATGATGTAGGTGGAATTGCACCCATTTCTCAGGTAAAGACACTAAGGCCTCAAGCAGGCACATGCCTTCCGGGGCTTACTTAGCCAGGAAGCAGCTGTCTGCAGAGGGAGAAACTAACGCTGTGCCTTGAAGCCTGGGCTTTCTTCTCATCCTATGCTGCTATCCTGGAGCCATGTATATGTCCATAAACAATTCCTGCTAATAGCTTTATATTCCCTGCCTGTTGTCTCTTCCCCCGACAGGCAATTCTGTATATCTGTGTTTCCAGAGTAACGGCTGGCTGTGTTTCCTCATTTGTTTATGGGCCTGTCTTCTTCACTAGATTGTGAACTGCCTGGAGGCAGAGGCCATGTCTGTTTCAGTAATGTGTCCTAACAGAATTTCTGGACTAATGTGGATTGTAAAATGTCTGTTGAATGATTGAGAGAAGGCATTTTAGTTCATGTCATCAGGATGCTGAAACCAGAGTTGGCTTAATTGGCAGTATAAATTGCTCTCAATAAGTTGATACAATTGTGAGTGAATCCTGCATATAAATGCCTGGTTTGGGTTGTTATTTAAAAATTTGGTGTTTGACTCTGCTTCCTGAAATTCATAAACAGAGATACTTTAAGCAAGCAACTAAAGAACTTACATAGAAATATAAAGTGTTCCTGAGAGTTTGTAGGACTTTATAGTATAATGTTAATTCTTTCATTGACTGTTTTTCAGCTAAGACTAAAAATATGATAAACTTTTAGGATTGTGAAAATAATATGCCTTATTAATCCATTTACTGTTACTTGGAGATCCATATTTTACAATTAGCAACTTTACAAGAGTATTACTTTGTGTTCATCTGTTTCACCAGGGATATTCCTTAGATGGTGTGTTCTAAATGTGCTTCACATGATGGAATTCAGAATGGAGTATGACTTGCCAGAATCTCATAATAGGGAATCTGTATCACAGGACACAGTAATCACTCAGTCAAAGTGTTCTTATTGTAACAGGAAAGCAAAAACAGAAAAAAAAAAAAATGTCCCGTTTTTCCAAAAGATCTGTAGCTTCAAGGAGGAGAAATGTAGAGAAAAAAACCCAAGAACCATATGACTTCACTCATATGTGGAATATAAAACTGAAAGCAACAAAGAAACAAAACCTCATGAGCCGAAGTCAGTAAAGTGGTTACCTGGTAAGGAAGGGAGGTGTAGGAGAGGCGTAGCTAAATATATGGTGATGGAAAGAAAGCTGACTTTGGGTGGTGAACACATAATGTAACACATAGACAAAGTACTGTGGAGTTGTACACATGGAACCTATGTAATATTTACTAGCCAATGTCACCCCAATAAATTTAACAATAAAAAAAGAAAGGATGTTATTTTTCAAATAAAAGGAGAAGTTACCATATTTTGCTGTGTGTAATGTACTCCCTTGTATGAGCACCCACATTTGTTTTTTTATTTAAAGATTTATTTTGGTATTGTTTTTGACAGACAGAGAAAAGTGGGAGGGCCCAGAGCAGTCTCCATAGTTGAATTTCATCAGTTTTCGACATGGTTTTGTTCCACACAGGTGGGCAGGGGACCGCACAGGGCGGGAACTGGACTGGGGGCCTCCAGCATGGGAGGCATGCCCCCTTGAGCCAGGGGCTGAACCTGGGGTCAGGAACCGAACTGGAGGCTTCCTGCATGGGAAGCACACCGAAGTTCAGCATATGGGTCCACATGAGCCAGGACTGGGACCGGGACCGGGACCGGGATTTGATCTTTGGACCTCAGGGCTGCAAAGTGAATGCTTATTAACCCTCTGAGCCATCCCAGCTTCCCTTTGTCTTAATTTTTAAATTCAGATTTTTATTTGTTTATATTTAGATTCTTGTTTTTTGTATTATAAAGGATTTTTAGCATTGTTTTTACTATTATAGTACAAGAAATTTTGTGTAACAAACAATTACAAAATACAAGAATAGATACAAGGTCAGAGAAAGGGAGGGGAGCAGAAGAGAAGGGAAAGGGACAGCCAGGGTGCGCATGGGAATCAGAGATGGGCAGAAGAGAGAGTGAGCTGGAAGCATGGAAATGCAGGCCGAAACGCAGCCCCAGACGGGTTGGAAGCTGAGAACTGACTGAGGTGGAGGTGCAGGAGGCTGCATGAGTTGGAACTCGAGCCAAGGTGATTATCATATTCCAAGGTATTATTTTGCATACAGATATCGTTACTGATTTCTAGAGTTACCCTTTTAACTTGAAGCATCAATAAAAAAATTAAAATGTCTATATACATATGGAATTAGTACCACCCATGTGTAATGCGCATCCTTATTTTTCCATCACAAATTTGGGGGACCATGTGCACATTATATTGAAAAATATGGTGCCTCTTTTAAAATGTTGGCCTTTAACAATTAACCAGGTACAAGTTTTGCCGCAACGTGGGTTTATTTGAGAACAGCAAATAATTGCAAGTTGGGACATACAGTCTAATGGCAAACCAAGCACAAGACAGAGAAACAAAGGAGAGGTATGCCCTTTTTGGACTTGGGACAAAGAGTTCATTGGAGGACACTGAAAGTTCAAAGTGTATTGACTTCACTGGCAGCATTATGACGGTCTTTTAAGGCTGAGCTTTACTGGACAAGGGGGAATCCTTCTTTCTTAGATATAAAAGTATCACTTCCTGCCAAATTTCAAGTTCAGTCTCTTCCTGTTGGGGTCAGTAATGTGGGTTGAGTGACAAGTATAGTGTGCCTGAGAATTCACTATTCTAACCTCCTGACTGCATTTTAAATGAATTTTCTGTTTATTAATTTTCACAAAAATATAATAGGTAGTAAGCGTCCACTAGAAGGAAATCCAAGAATCATCAGAACTGTGTTTATCACCTGAAACCAAGTTCTCAAACTCCCAAGTCTTTTATTATATTCAAAGAGTCCAAGGTATTACAGTATTTGTAATGGTCCTTGTATGTTTCTGTGAGAACAAGATGGATCATTACCAGTTGTAGCATATAAATATCCAATAGTTTACTTTTGTAGGGCTGCTGTAACAGAGTACTACACTGAGTGACTTAAAAACTGGAAGTTGTGTTCTCACAGTTCTGGAGGCTGTAAGTCCAAAATCAAGGGTCATTCTCCTTCTAGAAGCTTTAGGAGAGAATTCTTCTTTGCTTTTTCTTAGATTCTGATGGTTATTGGAAATTCTTGGCATTCCTTGATTTGTAGATATGTCATTCCAATCCCTACTTCCATCTTTACATCCCCTTTTTCTCTGTCTCTGTTTTCAAATGCCTTTCTTTCTTTTTTTTTTAAAGATTGATTTTTAGTGTTTTGAGAGTTTACAGAGAGGGAGAGGGAAGCAGGGAAGGCCCATAGCAGTCTCCATAGTTGTACATTGTTATTTGTGACATGGTTTCATTCCACACAGATAGATGTGGGGCAGGAACTGAGCTGTGGGCCTTCTGTGTGGGAGGTGAGAACCTTCACCACCAAACCATTCCAGTGGTTACCATTTATGTTGCAGTTCAGCATATGGACTTTGCACGGGCCAAGGCCGGGAATTGCAAGGCAAGCGCTCAACAGCTGAGCTGTCCTGGCATCCCCTTATATGACCTTCTTATAAAGATGCCAGTCATTGGATTAAGGGTTTACTCTAATACACTTGTGATCTCATTTTAACTAATGACATCTGAAAAGATCTTAGTTTCAAATAAGGTCACATTCTCAAGTTCCAGATAGGTATGAATTTTGGGAGGACACTGTTTACCTTAGTACAGTTGATGATATTGTGTCTATAGTACAAGGGGGAACCCAATAAAAAACAAATGATCTTGTGGAGGGTGAGCCCCCTGTAGTACTGGCTTCCTCTGCTACGTGAGTGTTCTGGGAACCCACCTGCATAAGTGAACCAGCTGACATGGGAGGCCAAGTTCGGCTTCAGTGGAATCACCATCATTTCATGATGGGTGATTTACACGAACAATGTGTGGCATGACAACACACCTGCCCATACTGCGCTGAGCATTCGCCAGTTTTTGACCAAAAAAATAGGATGACCCCTGTGCCCCATCCTCTCTGTTCACCCAGTTTCACCCTGAGTGACTTTTTGTTTTCCTGGATTAAAAAAAAGTCCTTAAATGGAAATGTTTAGCCAATATGGAAGAAATGAAACCAAAAAAATGGCAGAAGTGCTAAAAGATAAAAATTGACAAGTTCAAAAATTTTTCATCAGTGAAAAATGTCTCCATAGGTGCCTTGCCTTAAACAGAGAGTACTTTGAAGGTGACTAAAGTTTAAACAAGTAAGAATAAATATACAATTTTTTAATAAACTCTGGGTTGTTGTTTTGGTCCCCCTCATATTTTCCTGACAGTGTCCTAACAATGGATTAGGAAACAATTTTGTGAATATACAAAATGGTTATTTCAGGAATAGGTATTGAAACATATTAAGAGAGAATGATTCAGAATTCCCTTGGAAGAGATAAGAAAAGATTAGAATTGAAAAGGACCTTAATTCTCATCTAATGCCACCGTCCCCTTGATTAAGTTAATATATTGCGTAGGTGACATGTCTAGGTAGTGGTGGCAACTAGAAATTCCTTGACCATTTGGACAGATTTTCTTATTATACCAGGCTGATTTCTTCACACAGCTGGGACAGTCCAATTGCAAGGAATCTCCCTGGGATGGTCATCAATGAATTGGAAGCTTGTATTATTCCATGCATCAAGCCATTGCTAAAAGCGTTTAAAAAAAAAAAAAGAAAGAATTTGAGCATTTAAATAACAAGGTGTTTTGGATGAGTTGTTTATTACTGTGGATTATAATGAGCCTGTAGGGACTGACCCACATGTTGTGGTGATGACAAATAACCTATGAATAAAGCACTTCAGCTGCACTGGAGTTGAATATGCAGTCGAGCCACTCCTGCTGGAGAGAGTATTCTGAAAATCTTTTCCATTAGCTTAGAGACAGCAGTGCTACAGCTGATTTGTCAATCATCATGTTGCATTCTAAGTTTTATTCTTATTGAAGAATTGATGTTGCTTCTGGAATTTCTTTGTTTTCCAGGATTTTAGTGTGATAACATACATGAATAATATCCTAATCATGGTATCAGTGGGCTTGAAAAAAATTCTAAGAGGTCCTGTGTTCAGAGAAATAGGGACCTATAATCTACAAGGGCCTACTTCTTTTAAACTTTTGACATCACTATTATTTATACTAGCTTATGATTCATTATTCCATGGTTTCTACCCCAAAAGACCACCAGTTCTGAGTCATTTAATCATTTTATACCACTGGACTTTCTAATGTGAGGAGTTCTTTTTATAAACTATTATGTAGTTATTCTCTTCTGAACTTCTAATAAATTGCAAGGAACTTAAATATAAATATATAAGTGTGTCTATATATGTGTGTGTGTGTGTGTGTGTGTGTGTATGCATGCTTATTAGCAAGAGTCCTAGGGTATCAACATGCCAGTTGCTTACTATTTATTCATTTGGTTTAATTCACTGAAGGTGGTTTTGTCACAGAAAACAGTATTGTTGTAAAAGTTACAGTATTTGTGTGGATCACAGACCGTAGAACCTCTCAAGGGCAAGCTTGTCTCCCCCAGTTATGTCACTATACATGTAGCCTTGCTGTATATTTTTCAGTACCTTTGTGTTATCTAAAGACTTGGTCAAGTAGTAGTGAATACAGATGCCAGGAACATTTTATAGCCCAAGATTATTTTGTGGCTATCATAAAATTTTGAAGGTCCTCTTGGTCCCACTTTTAGACTGATTCTGTAGCATGAATATGCATAGGAGCACCCAGATTGCCTGGTATTTTAAATTGGGCACAGAGGAGATCCAGTAGGGTACACATAGATTGAAATCATTTATACACTACCTGCCTTATAGGGACATTGTATTACTATGTCAGGAAGTAATCATCTTACTTTGGCCATGTCCTGCAGCAAGGCAATGGCTAGGAACTGATGAGTGTATTATGTTTCAAGTTACTTTCCCTTTGTCTTATACTTTAATAATCTCTCTGTCCTGGATCCTCCCCACTGGCTTTTAAACACATTCAGGTTTCTTTTTATTAAAAACAAAGATTAAAACATTGCAACTCTCTTTCCTGTCCATCTAACATTGTCTCACGTCTTTCCTTTTAATCAAACTTTTCAAGAGTTGTCTATAGTCTGTTTTCACATTTCCTCACTTTCCCTTCTCCACTCAGACCAGTGTAGTCAGACCAGTTCCATCAGTCTGTCCAAACAGCTCTGGCTATGGTTACAAAAGACCTAAATGTGGGTCTGCCTGACATTTTTCAGTCCTCATCGTGTTTAACCTCTGCAGCATTTAGCTTTGCTGTTTATTCCTGAAATATTCTCTTTATATATCCCAACAGTACAATATTCTCCTGGTTTTTCTCCTACTCTCTGGCTGTTTTGTCTGTGTTTGCATCATAAGATATCATCTAACGAGCTTTGATTCAGTGTTGGATTTCTCAGCCTTTGCTCTTAGGTCCTCACTACTTCTTTCTGGACAATCTCACCCATGTCACGGCTTCACTTGCTACCCATATAACAACTCAACTTTTTCTCTCTATCCAGTTCTTTTCTCTTGAGGTTCCAACTTTTATTTTTAATTAATTAATTTTTTTTATTGGTTTTGACAGAGAGAGAGAGAGAGAGAGAGAAAGAGAGAGAGAGAGAGAGAGAGAGAGAGAGAGAGAGAGAGAGA
>PVKE010036964.1:0-16131 GCA_004027555.1 Craseonycteris thonglongyai | reverse complement strand
ATGCAATGCCAAAGATCACACTGACAGATTGTTTTTTTTTATGTTTTCTTTTATGTTTTTTTAAATGATTTTATTATATGTGTGTTTTTTATTTACTTTGTATTACATTTTGTATATATGTTTCTTTGTGTGTATATAATTTGTACAATAAATTTATTATTTTAAAATTATTTTTGTTTATTATTTTTTATTCTTGTTCGAGAATAAATATCCTTAGAAATAGCTGGTGCCCACCACCCTACCGATATTTTAGAATGCGCCCTAGGGTATAAAAAGGTTGGGACCCCCTGCCCTAAAGGGACCCAGGTCCTCAGTATGTTATGCTGAACCGGGCAGGTTAACAACACAGTTAGGTCAGGCATTTAGTGATCTGAGGCGGCAATTTTGGGCGTAGATATTTTAGAAAATACAAAGGTTTGATTTTATCAGAATACTTATGATCCCTAGATAGGTTTCACTGAAGATTTTGAACCCTGACAAATCATTAATTGTAAAAAGGAAAATAGCTCACTTTTACATTAGAAAAAACGTTTTAAATTTCCTACTAGATAGTTCTTTTACAGACTATTTTTTGATCTTTGGGAAGATATGGTAGGTATGCATATAACATGTACAATAAGATGAATTTAGTGTGCAAAATGATTTCGTGTTTGCTTTCTTATTGTCTGCTGTATGCAGTGTTGACACTATAGATACACGAGGGCTGTCCAGAAAGTATCTAGCCATGTAACCTTTCTCGTGATATTGACAATGGTTGGATATTTTCTGGGTAGCCCTCATATAGTATCTATATAGATATATAGCCTATATACTATGTAGGCTATGCATAAGTATACTAAGATTTGTATTTCAGATGGTTTTATAATATGTATGGTGCCTGCATATCTTAGGTACATGTACATTTCTATATCATATACAGTATTTATCAAAAATATGACTTATAAAGTCCTTACTATATATAATATCTAGGACATATAATGTCCACACTCATAGACTATGTAATATATGATTATATAGGACCTATTTTCAGATGTACATAAAACTGTTTCTCCTCAAATAACTAATTGGAAATTTCCCTGAATCTGTTTATGTTGTAAAGTTTCAAAAGATGTTCTAGATAGAAACACTGTGCCAATAGCCTGAATTAATGCACTCCTTTTTAAAGTTGACTTTTTATGAGGTTTTATTTGACTAAATTATGCACATCATAATGCATATTTTGCAATCAATTATTCACCAGTGCTTTAACTCACTCAAGCTAAATTACGGCTCTGTGTGAAGGAGGAATTGCTGTTTTGAACCTCTTCATTACTGTCTAAGCCAGAATTTTTCATCATTTTTCTGTAAACCTACAATCAACTGGAGGCTCGTTCATATTAGAGTTCTTGGTAACAACTTCTCCTCCTCTCTAGTTAAAGGCCCAGCGCACATTTCCAAGCAGAATCACAGACCTGGAACAAACTGTACTTTATCTTCATAGGAACCCTTCAGAATAGATATTATGGTCCCCATTCAACAGATGAGCAAACTGAGACTGGTAGTGTGTTATCATTGCTGGGATTTAAACCCAAGGATATCAGACACAAATTACATGTGTGGTTCACAGGGTTATGCCCTGTACATGGAAAGGTCGGACGAGGGCTCTCCAGGTTCTACTGGTGATTTCTATGGTGTTGCTGAATTGGAGTGTGGGGGGTGGGGAGTTGGGCCAATGATACTATTTGCGAAGCTTCTTATAAAACTAATTTTATCTCAAAAATAACCTTTGTATGCTCCCTTTTCTATGTATGTGAATAGCATTTTCCCCTTTAATCCACTCAGACTTGAATTTAATTTACTAGCCTCCCATCTCCCTTTATGTCACCAAATACTGACCGGCCCCCTTGAAGAGGCTCTCACCCTTACTCCTATCCCCTAGCACCTGCAGTTCCACAGTGGCCCCTTGACTGATTTGCTTACTCAAACACCGCCAATGGCTTTCCTGTGTCTTCAGGAGAAAATCTGAAGACTTTCAAGGTCTGTGAGCGTCTGTACCAGGCTGCCTTTTCCTCCCTCCTCCACACTCTGTGCTCCTTCCCACGACCACGAGGGCATCAGCAGCTGCTTGTGGAGGAAGTGTCAGGGGATACGTTCTGTGCTCAGACTTCTGTACTCCGAATTACACAACCTGCTGAGGCAGACAAGAGCTCTGGGTCTGGAAGTAAGCCTTCCTTCGACTCTAAAGGCTTTGCTCCTCACCACTGCCCCACACGGCCTCAGACCATGCGGTTTTCTCCCTGACTTCTCAACGGACCCTGCACCGCACTGCTTGCATGCTTTGCCCTGGTCCAAAAGCTCACTGGAAGTCTTCCCTTCTCCCACTCTGTTAAAATCCCATCCACACTTAAAACCTGTGTCATTCATGGTTATATTCACATAATAAAGCATAAGGGTTTTCTTAAAATTCCACTGTGAAATATTTCAACAAATACATTTTGCCTTTTTATAAAATACCTCTTTACCAAAACAAAGTTTGTATTATATTATACATGGTTCATAGCTTTGCTTGAGATGATTTTATTAAAAATATAAAGCATAACAGATTTTTAAGACCCCTCTAAACCTAGTCTTCTCCCTGCCTACCCCAGGAAGACTCAATATTCTGAATTTGGTTTTTATTATTGCTAGGAATGTTTACATAAATTTGCATAATAGACAATGTAAATGAGTCTTGCACACATTCAAACTATGCATAAATCATACCATTCTGCAACTTTCTTCTACTAAACATTATATCTTTGAAATAAACATTTCTATATTAACTCTGGAATATTTATTTTAATTTTTAATGGCATTATTTTTTATTTAATACCTTAATTTGTTTTTCCAGTTTTCTGTGAATGGACACTTAAATTGCTTCCAAATTTTGTGGGGTTTTTTTGGGTTTGTTTTACAAATGATGCTGCAATGAATATTCTTATACAGATACACAAGTACACATGTGTAAATGGTTCCAATCTAAAATATAGCACTAGAGGGATGACTTTATTTGAAGGGTATGCACTTCTGTTAATTTCTAGTTATTACTAAATCACTCTCCAAAGTGGTTATAATATTTACACTCCCACCAGCAAAGTATGAGAGCTCTCATTTCTTATTGTTGTTAACATTTGGTATTTTCAGCCTTTAATATTTACCTGTCTGAGTGACATCGTATATTGTCATTGCTTTATGTGTTTTTCCTCAATTATTAATGAACTTGAACTGTTTTTAGGATATTTACCAGACATTGATATTTCCTCTTCCTGGAAATTTTTACCCCTTTTTCCAATTTTCTTTTGTTGTTTGCCTTTAACATAGTTTTACTCATAGTGCATATATAGTCTCAGTATTAATTCTTTGTTATATGTATCATAAATATCTTCTCTAAACTTGTGGTTCATCTTCCACTTTATAGGTCTTAATCACATAAATTTCAATTTTAATGCACTCAAACTTATCAATTTTTTAATGTTGTATTCTATTTGTTTGTAAAGAAATGATTCCTTGTGCTCATAGTGTTCCATATATTCTGTATGCAGGTTTGGCTTTTCCCAGTTATGTCATTAGTACAACTGGAAGTCATTTGTACACAAGGCAAGAAATAGAGATGGAATTTTATTTCTCTCCACTTCTTTTCTAATATTTCCAGGGACATTTATTGAATAATCTGTTCTCTTCTCACTGCTTTTTATGTAACCCATGTCATAAGACAAGTTTTCATATATAGTGGATCTGTTTCTGTTCTCTTTATTTTCATAAAAGCATCTATTTATCTTTTCTTATATCAAAACTGTCTTACTGATAAACTATGTTAGCAAGACGTGTCAACTTTGGCCTAACTGATCGTTACACATGTTCTTCCTTATAATTACTGACTTAGTTTCAAATAAATCAATCCCTTTGTGTATTGTTATTATAATTACATTTAATGTTCCAGTTTTATTTTAGGAATAATCACTTGATTTATAATATTGTCCTTCTGCCCAAGAATATGATCTATCTCTAAATGTCATGTAGTTTATTTTCATTTCCTATAGTCACTGTATACTTTTCTTTATAATGACCTTGCATATAGTTTTTTAGGCTTTATCTTAGGGTCTTTCTTAGAGCCTACAATAAAATAGTTTCTCTCTAAAATAGTTTTAACATTGTTTCTTATAGGTACCTGAGGGTACTGATTTTATATTAATTCTATGTCTATATCAGACACTTTACACACACAAAGATTCAGTCATTATAAATTTTCAGGGAGACTTTTTCCTACCCAGAATCTATCAATAGAGTAGTTTCCTTAGGAAAATTTCTTTTGACCCAGCTTTTCACTTAAGGTGGATGGTCTGAGATGTATCTGGGGAAGAGGTCTCAGTGTCCACCCTGCCTCGTATGCCTGTAGAATGATCCTGCTCACAAGTTGAACACGTGTATATATGGGTGGAGGATTTCCCTGCACCACCAAGCAGTTATCCAGGAACCAGCTGGGTGTCTTACAATTCAACTCACTTGTGACACTACCCAGAGATGGCATCACATTGCACAGGTTTAGGGCTCAGTACCACAGGATGCCTCTCACCCCACCCCCACCCCCAAGTCACGCCATTTCAGATGTTGCCACCTGTATTCTGACCAACCAGCTATAGATTAGAGCTTCCAAGGAGGTTCTCCTTCAGTTCACTTAATTTTCTAGAGTCGCTCACAAAAACGTTCTACTTTCTAGATCACTGGTTTATTATAAAAGGCTATAACTCAGAAACTGCTAGATGAATGAGATGCATAGGGCAAGGTCTGGGGACTGGGTGTGGAGCTCCCATGCTCTCTCCTAGCATACTACCCTCCCCAAATCTTCACATGTCCAGCAATGCAGATGCTCTCCTAACCCCATTCTTTTGGGTTTTCCTGGGGGCTGTATTTACGTAAGTATGGTTGATTAAATCACTGGCCATTGATGGAGTAAACCTTCAGCCCCTCCTCCTGGGAGGTTAGGAGGGTGGGACTGAGAATGACAACTCTCTAATCATTGGATTGATTCTCACTGCAACTAACCCCCACCCTTATGCGCAGTCCAAAAGTCGCCTCATTAACATAACAAAAGACACCTTTATAGTTCTCATCGAATTTGGTAATTCCAAGGGTTTTAAGAGCTCTACACCAGAAGCATGAAGGCCAAATACATACTTACTATAAATCATAATATCACAACCTAAAAGCCTCATCTTCTGTCTCCAAGTCCTGCAATTGCCAAGCCTGGTATTTTCTTCACTTAATTCCCAAACAGCCCTATCCTAGGCTTCTGGACTCACATCTTTAACCTCTTTGTACTTTTCTCTTTATTGTTGGTTCTTTGCAATCTCTTCTATTTATGAATGTGGCTATGTAGTTTAAATGATACTGTTACATTTAATTCAAAATGAGTACATATTTGAACCCCAAAAGTTATAGTTATCTAAGTCTAAAATGTAGATGTGTGTCTTGCCCAAGTCTCATAATCAATAAGTTGCTGAGCTATTGCCTTTCAAGAGGCTTCCTACCATCCTCATTCTTTTTCTACATCAAAGTCATAGGTGAAAATAATGTCACTAAAAAAATGATGAAAATAAATCTATCAGTCAAAAAGTTTTTGAAAGTTTTTCATTCAGTTCATATTTTTCCATTTTGTTCACAGGCCTATGTTGAATGGTATAGGGAATCCAATAGTGGCCCCCCCAAATTTATGTCCATCTGGAATCTCCGAATGTGGCCTTATTTGGACATAGGATCTTTGCAGATGTACTTAAATTGAGGTCATATTGGAATTGGGTGAACCCTAAACCCAATGACTGGTGGCTTGACAAGAAGACCCTCAGCAAAAAGAGAATGCATGTGAAGATGGAGGCAGAGATTGGATTGATGCATCTGCAGTCAAGGAACACCAGGGGCCACCAGAGTTAAAAGAGGCAAAAAAGGCTTCTCCTCTAGAGCCTTCTGAGTGAGCATAGCCCTGTGACACCTTGATTCCAGACTTCTAGCCTCTAGAACTGTGAAAGAATAACCTTCCATTGCTTGAAGCCACCAAGTTTGTGGTCAGTTGTTGTGGCAGCCCTAGGATAACACACGTGGGTTTATAAAATGTTTCACTAAACCACGATGAAGAGTTTCTTAATAATTCTCCTGAAGGCTCTTCAGAATGTATCTGATCTGCCATGTTTTAATACCTCTCTCAGTCTTGTTCATTTCTCAGTGGTGACTGACAGTTGTTCTTTGATTACATCTGCAAGTTCTTTCCATGTACTGGGACATAATTTATCTCTTCAGACAATCCTACCAATTACTCAGACCAGATATCTGGATGTCATTCAATCTTGCTGTCTTTCTCCTTCACTCCACACATTTAATCTATAACCAAGTCCTACATTACTTTGCTATCTCTTAAGTCCATCCACTTTTCTGCAGTCCCAATGTCACTTCCCTTGTCCAGATCACCGTTTCAGCAACTGAGTCCTTCCTAGTATTCCTAGCGTTGCAATTACTCATCCATTCATCCACTCACCCGCCCACCCACCCTCCCAGTCATCCAACTAACAAATATTAAATATCTACCATGGGACAAGTGCTTTGCAAGGCACTCTGAACACAAAAGTGAATTAATAAGAGACAGGGTCCTTGCTCTGACGGAATTTATAATATAGTGTGAGGGGTAGACGTTAATCAAATAATCTCACAGACTAGTGAAAAACTATCTCCATAACAAAAGTAGTGAAGGCAAGTCTTCCTAGTATTGTGAAGCTTTTTGAAGAGTTCTCTTTTTTTCACCCCCTAGATTGGAATTTGAAAAAAATATCTGTGAGAACAATAAAGGTTGTTTAAAAGGGATGGTTGAGATGACATGAGTTGTCTACTTTTATGATGCAATTCTGTTTTTCTTTTTCAGACTTACTTTATATACTATAATAAGCTTAGTTTTTTATAATTATTTTAAAAACCCACAATAAATGGGATATTTAAAATAACTTAGGGGGAAGCCGGGATGGCTCAGTGGGTTGGGCGCTCACTTTGCAGCGCCGGGGACCAAGGATCGCATCCCGGCCCCGGCCCCTGCGGAACCATATGCTGAATTGGGAGCTCCCCCAGTTCAGTTCTCTCTCTGTTTTTGTATCTCTCTCTCTCTATCTCTCTCTCTCTCTCTCTCCTCTGTCAAAATAAATAAATAAAAAAAATATATTTAAAAAAATAAATAAATAAAAGGCATTCACAATCTTCTTAAAAATAAATAAATAAATAAATAACTTAGGATACACTATTTTACCTCATTGGGGATGTACTATGATATTCACAGTGATCTGGCCTGCCTGTTATGACACTATATTTTAATGCCTTCTTCTACATCATCTCTCAAAAAAAACTGAAAGATTCTAAAACACAAGGGTGTGCTTTGTTAACTACTATACTCCAACCCAAAACCCTACTAATACTAATAGTACCTGGTGGACCCTAAGTAAGTATTTTGGAATGAACAGACAGGCTGAAATAACAGTGATATATTTGAATTCCTTTTTAAAATAGCTTATTGTATGTGAATATCCTGAAGATTATGGGAAAAACAAAACCAAAAAAAAAAAACAGGAAGAGCTTAGATCTCTACCAAAGATATGCTTTAAGCAGAGGGGGGTTTTAAACCCTGAAAGCATTGTTTAATTACATTCATGGATGAGCAAGAGAACTAGGAACCTCAGACCTCACTTACTCACACTCCAAAGAATACCTGGTTATCCATTTGTCCAAATGATTACTTAATGTGAAATCCTCTACGAGACTTCCAAACACTGCCAGTTATTTTCTGAAGAGAGGCAAGTCAATGAGCCAAATTAAGTATCTTTGCTTTTCATACTCTAATTAAAAATTTTCTCAGTAGGTAAAGTTTCTTAGCACACATTAAAATATTGTTCTATAATTTAAGGTCATGTTTGCACTGAATAAATTAGCTTAATTCAAGTGTCACATTCAATAGGAATGTTAAGTATATGTGCAATGCTCCTGTTGCTTGGCGCACCCATGGAATAGCTGAGTAATCGTTGGCTATATTGGCCTAAAAACACCTCTCAGAGAAGTTAAGATGCTACTCCTTGCCTTTGCTTGACTCACAGAGCAAACTCCTAATCAATTGGAATCCAGATAATTTTCAAAACCATCAGTGACTATTTGAAAAATGAAAAACCAAGTACTTGAAAATATGGTAAATAAGCAACTCCAGACATTCTAGAGAACAGTGAATTGCTTCGCTTTTAAAGGGATTCTAAAATATTACAGGCCTACAAGTTAATTACATAAACATTCATTTCAAGCTGAAAAGCAATGAGTAATCTTCATTAGACATATTGTTTGGAGATTCCTTATTTTTTAGTAGTTTCTACTCAACATGAAGTATTCAACTTCTTTAGATCCTAAGAAAATATGTGCAAGTCCCACACACCAACCACTGTTATGTTTGTTTGGGAGCATTAATATGACTTATAATTTTGAGGACAGCCAATCTCTGGGAAAAGCTAAGTCAGAAAATAAATGAGGGTCCATTGGCCTTATCCTGGGGTTGTGGAATGTTGTCTCTGCTTCCATGCCCATTATATCTATCACTCCCTTCCGATCCCTTTAAAACATACATCCGCAAAAGGTAACTGTTTTTTTCCTCTGAGCCATAAAATCAGGCCAGCCCTCCCTCTGGGCACACAAGGTTTGCCAGTGATGGCCAACTGACCCCATGATGGGCAGAGGTTTCCACTTGTGTGCCATCTTTACCCTCAACAGTAGAGTCCATTGGATGCAGTGTTTTGAGATGTGCCAAAACTTATTTTTGATGTCTGTTATTGGGAAAGTTTAAGTGCCAACATTTGTTACCTGTCCAGGCCTATAAATGAATAGTGATAGGTTTGGCAGTGCATCCCACTTTGCCTTGTTACTCAAGTTTTTAGTTTACTCTCTTCAAGTTGCCAACCAAGTCTCCCAGGAAAGATCCAGGAAATGATCAGCATAGCCAGCTCTCTCACTGCTAATACCTGCCCTAAAGTCATGACTCATTCCAGACACTCAAAGTGAAAGTATTTCCAGTGTCCTACTGTTTGAGATGGTGAGAATTATGGACTCTATAAGAAAGAGCAGGTGCCTCTAATTTAAAAGCAGCCTGAGTTGTTTCATTAGCTTCAGTATGGAGTTGGCTAGATCAAAGAGTCTCACAATCGATGTTTCAATTATGTAATTTCAGGCTTTCTTTCCTCCAAGCCAAAGGCAGACTAGCAGCAGAAGAAAGAAGGATTCACATCAGACTTGGCTGGTTCCAAGAGATTCTAGGACAGCTTGGCCTCCAATTTCACGCAGATGGTCTGCTTAAGCAGAACTGAGCCCAGAACCAAAAGACCACCTGTGCAGACAAGCGTACATATTTTGGCAACACTTGGTAAATGCTGGGGGCAAAAGGCTATTGTAACAAATTGTAGAATTAAGTTTCTAGAATCTTATTTAATGTTCTCCCAGATATGAGCTTCTGCAGCATCAGTTACCCCAAACGTGACTTGACGTTAAAAGCAGTCAAGACAAGAGGACTACAGTATGTATGTCCTCAAGCAATTTAAAATCGCTGTCAAATACCGTTCCACAAGAAAATGGGGGCACGGGAGTACAAGGGTATTGTAAACCAGTTTGAAAGGGATTATAAACAGAGAACTTCTTGTGGCTTATGTTTTGCATACATTGATGAGCAAAAGGCATACCATGCATGGTATTCAGTCAGAGGAGTAAAGGCTCATCCAGGATCCTCCCCTAAGAGCACCCTGGTGACGTCTGTGTACAAGTATGTCAGCACACGGCCTCAGGTTCCTATGCTCTACGGGCTACCTTTTTTTTTAAGATTTATTATTTGAGAGAAGGAAAGAGTGAGACAGAGAAAGAAGAGGGGAGGGCCCAGAGCAGTCTCCATAGTTGTACATCGTCAGTGGTGACATGGTTTCATTCCACACAGGTAGATGTGGGGCCACGCAGGGCAGAACTGAACTGGGAGCCTCCCACCAGGGAAACAAGAACCTTTGCCACCAATCCATCCTGGTGGTTCCCAGTTGTGCTGCAGTTCAGCAAATGGGTTTGCATGGGCTGGGGCTGGGAACTGAATCCCAGACTTCATGATTAGGAGGCAAGTGTTTAACCTCTGAGCTATCCCGGCAGCTTGCTTTGTAGGCTCTTGAGACCACAAAGCCACGTCTTAGAAATGAATGGTCATCAGATGAGAGTGAGATTAGGGGTGGATGAAAATGGTGAAGGAATTAAGAAGTACAAATTGAAGACTACAAAATAGTCAGGGGTATGGGAAATACCAGCATAGGGACTACAGTCAATAATATTATAATAACTACATATGGTGTCAGATGCGTACTAGACTTATTGGAGGATCACTTCATACATTATATGCATGTCTAGCCACTATGCTGTACACCTGAAATAATATTGAAATTTCAATTGTAATTGAAAAACTGAAAAAAATATTTTTAAGTCACGTCCTTAGATTGTCTGATACTCTATCACAGAGTTCCCACTGAAAGTCTGCACAGTGCAATCCACCGTGTCCCTGGCTGCATCAAGCCACCCATCCTGAACACTAGATGTGTATTGGCATGGCTCACTTGGCAAAACACTCATCACAAAGTAACATTCCTCTTGGGTACTAAGCTGGGATGTAAAACAGTATCTATTTCCTCAGAATAAGTGAAGAAGGAATCTTGATTTAATGCCCCAAATCCAGAAAGCTTAGGAGTAAACATTTCAATACTGTCACAGATTGGAATTTGCTAAGGAGAATTCATTTAAGAGAAAATCCAATATCCTGATGAGCAAGCAGCACTGAACAAATTCATTCAAAGAAATGCATGAAATATAAACGAAGAACTATAGCTTGCATAATGCCGTGTTTTGCTGGCTGAATTCTTTTATGACATTCATGGAGTGGAAATAAAGTAAAAAAGTGCTATACTGAAAAAAATCCAGCTTTAAATACCTCTTTTTTATATTACATGGCTACTTTCCAGACAGCCCTTGTATTGTGATTTTGAGACATCACTAAAATTTTGGTTTCAAATAAATCTGTATTTAACTCAATATCTTGACATCTAAATCAAGCTTTGTAGTGCTTCCCAAAAGAGGTGCTAATACAAATTCAGTTTGGTCCACCCAATCAGGATCATAAATCTAGAAGAGGGAATACAGAGGATCTAAGAAGGAGGAGTTTTCTAACACACGTTTTGGCACAAGGAGATCCCTTTAAGAAAAATGTGAGTCAGGCTTAAAGAGGCACTACTTTGTTTTGGAGCAGGAGGATACAGACTTACAGGAGGGGGTTCTCTGGGAAAATAAAGAAACTGATTTTTTTGTCTGTCAGATATGTGGAAATTTATGAACAGGCATTCTCTAAACCTATTAAGACAATTAACAATAGGTATACAAAAAATCAGTGAATGAAAACATAATGAGTAGCCACTGGGAAAGTAAAAGATGAGTCTATAAGAAGCACTACTGAGCTCAGCCCTAAACAATATCCATATGTTCATAATCAAGTAAATGTTGGCTATTGATTTAACCCCAAACTGTGAGACAACATATTTATTTTTAAAGGATGGAAGAAGTTCACTAGGGGAAGGCTAAACTTCAACCACAACTAAGAAGATAATAGATAATGCCTAAATTTTATAATAAAAAAATATAGCACCAAAAGCATGTTATTTAAATATATGGTCATAAATACCAAAAGAATTTCAGAGAAGTTTCTTCTGGGGAATAGCAACAGGAGGTATGAAGGAGAAGAAACAAAAGACTGCTTACTTTAATCATTATTTTGTATTACTTAATTTTTCTAACACATGTGAGTATAGGGAATTCACATACTGTGGCAAGTTTTCTTAGAATGTATTTTCGAAGGTTTTTTGGGGTATCCTCATCCCAATTCCTGCTCTCCCTCCTTGCCCCCAGAAAAGTTTCTGTGTTTCAAGCACTTGCATGTTTCTATTCCACCACTGCACACCGTAGGTTTACTTCTACAGACACAATATTGCATTGTTCCAGGCTTCCTACCTTTATAGAAATAGCATCATATTGTACACATCTGCATTTGCTTTGTCGTTGCACTGTGTTCCTGAGGTTTAACCATGCAGATGCACAGTTTTAAATCATTTTAACTCTTGCATGTACGCTGATGAAAGAAGATAACAACTGTCCTCCTGCTGATGAATATTTGAGTGGTTTATAGTTTTTCAGTATTAGCATCAATACAGCGATAAACATTCTCATGTGTGTCCTCTGGAAAATGGGGTGGATTTACATAGCACAGAATCTGAATATTTGAAACTTTATGGAATATGACCAAATGAGCTCTTCACAGTGATTCCACCAACGTATATCTCCCCTCTCCCCACTCCAATCCTCACCAAAATGCCAGGCTACACTTTTGACAGAGGCAGCTTGTCAGAGTGGAGCCGTGCCTTGGTCTCATCAGGACAATCTCTTGTTGAGGATGCTGCATTTTACTCAGGTGCACATAGTCCACATGGCAAACATGGTGTTCCTACTGGATACACTTCTCCTCCATTGCTTACAGCTTTCCTGTCCACACCATCCTGCCTGCTTTCTTGATTCCCCACGTACCTGAAGGTCAAACTTTACTCTCATCTCCTCTCTGAAGCAGCCCTGCCCACCCCACACAGAAAGCCTCTTTCCTTCCGTAGTACTAGATGTCCTTTTCCCAGTGCTCATTTACTGTCTAGGATTAATGGACAACGTTCATTATATATGGATCCTATCACCTGCACTGACTTTTAAGAACGTCTCATATTACCAAAACTGAAATAAGAGGGCTTTGCATTTACATAACATTTTGCAGATTTACAGATCCTTTGTCATGATCATTATCATAATTGCTTTTAACCTTGTTTTTGAGTTAGAAAGACTCTTTTCAAACACACACATACACAATCACAGCCTTCCTCTCGCTATAAAGGTATAGTGTCTATTGATTTAGCAATACATAATGATATAAAACTATTATAATTTTAATATCATTTTTAAATTGGCTTTATTTTATGTATCACAAGAGTATCTACATACTTTTAGAAAGCTGTTGGATATATCATGACCTGTATATTTAGTGGCCCATTCAAGGACAATGTCAAATTCAAAATACAAGTATTACATCTTTAAAAATATAAAACCTGTTTAAAAAAAAAACACCAATTTAAATCATATCTAAAGTCCCCATGAGAGGAGTCAAGGATAACCATTGATCACACAGCAAACTGTCTTAAAACCTTTTATTCCTCTTTTCCTCACACCCATCATATCCTGCTACTGCCTTAACTCTGCAGTCTCATTGTCTAAGGACCCCTGAACTTGCTCCAAACATTTCGGTGCTGCTTCTTTCTCTGTCCTTATCTCTCAGACTCACAAGCTGCCTCCTCCTCCTTCCCCAGAGCCATGCCCTGAACAGCCCACAGTGGGAAGCTCTACCCACTTCCCTGAGCAGAACCAGAGAGGCCCAGGGTCAGAACGCTGAAATACAAGAATTCTTACCCAAGAACACTGCTGGGGCAGGGCCAAGTTGCCTGTGTATCATGTGAGCCCATCGGATCGAAGTGTGGCTGCTATGTTTTCAGTCTGGAAACGTTAAGGATTTACAGTAACTCTTGAGTACCAGGTGTCCCTGGCCTATAGTAAAAACCACTCCCTCATCTTCTACTTCTTTAAAATCTCTGCAGGACCTGGTTTACTAACGTCCACAGTGTGTTCGGTGATAGCACAGGGCAGCACCACTTTCTAAATCTAAACGGATGTTGAAATCTGTCCACTCCAATAAATCAATGCTCCCACCTTCATGAACTTATTGACTCACTTGTCCAAGCACAGGGCATAGCCAGCGTTGGAGTGGATTCAAATTTATACAAACACACACACAAAGGTTTACCCTAAAACTGGTCAGTTTTCCTATATTTTTCCTTTTTTTCATGGTAATATGTTCTGACCCACATCTGGCAGTCTGTACAATTTATGTGAAAATACTGGAAACTCATAAGAATAAGTTTAAAAGTTGAGAAAAGATGCAGAAAAAAAACAGAGGAACAAAAGTAAGGTGTATAATTTATTAAGAACTCTGGTACCTCATATTTTTAGCCCAAATAGGAAAATGATGCCTGTTCCAGAATAAAACCTAAGTTTGTAGCATTTTAAGTATATAAAGTGAACATTTGTTCAGCCTTCTCTTCTGTTGGAAAATGTCATTTCAGGTTTCTTGAAGGTAGCCAACTGATAAGCAATAATAAAGAACTAACGAATGAGCAGGGACAAAAATAAATAATGAACACATACATTCACAGCCTGGGCTGTGACTCGGGGGAGGAGAGGTAGTGAAACGAGAATACTAAACCAGAGAGCCAAGACTTTGCTTCAAGACTGGCCTCTCCCACTAGTGGTCTGGGCACAGGGAACAACTCTTTTTAATCTTCATCTTTCTAAGGGACTTTTAGCTAAGTGATCCCTAAGTTTCTTGGGAACTAAAATTCAGAACCCTCAAAGTCTTCTCACCTGGACTCAGTCTCATCCATTTATCCTTCACTCTAAATATGTAAACATGATGGCAAGAGCATTAAATTCAGAATAAGAAGAG
This sequence comes from Craseonycteris thonglongyai, assembly GCA_004027555.1. Taxonomy (NCBI): domain Eukaryota; kingdom Metazoa; phylum Chordata; class Mammalia; order Chiroptera; family Craseonycteridae; genus Craseonycteris; species Craseonycteris thonglongyai. Next base: position 1,451 of record PVKE010036964.1, on the reverse strand, counting down.
GTTTATATCCTAGCTATGTATTCAGGGGTATGATCTTGGACAAGACATAATCTTTGTATCTTGTTGGTGTTGCTGTTATCAATATTATTGCTATTACTTGTTATTTTCTCAATGTGTAATAATACCTTTCTTACAGTATTGCTCAGAGGGTTTAATGCAATAAATACATGCTCTAAATGAAACACTTCTATGCTAATATCGATCATTAATGTTGCATGGCCCGTTAAAGGGCTTAATGGTAGGGAGACAGTAGTAGATGGAAATTTTCCAGTATAAAGGCTACAGTATAATACTCCTCCCAAAGGATGTCATTTGCATAAACCCAGCAGCCAAAACTGTGGAGTAGTCTTATGATAAATTATTGTATTTGAAAACTATGAACTAATTTCCATAATAAGACATAGGAAAGATCTCTAGCAGTAGCCACTCAAATAATTAAAAACCTATTATTCTAGCTCTTCTTTAAAATTAAATGGGCAGTGGAATAGTATTTTGATTCAAGCTCTGATAAAAAGTAGCATAGACTGGATGCCTTATAAACAGCAGAAATAGATGTCTCACTGTTCTGGAGGCTAGAATTCTGAGATCAGGGTGTCAGCAGGGTGGGTTCTGGGAGAGCCCTCTAATTCTAGAGTGCAGACTGCTAACTTACTGTATCCTGATGCGGTGGAGAGAAAATGAGCTGCTGTTTCCTTAGAAAGCACTAATCCTACATATGAGAGCTCTACCTCCCTGACCTAACCACCTTCCAAAAGCTCCACTTCTAAATACCATCACATTGGAGATTATGTTTCAATATGTAAATTTGGGTTGAACATAAACATTCAGTCCATAACAGTGTTATCCCAAAAGAGAGACCACTCAGCAAGTTCAAATATGCTAATGTCACTCAATAAAGTCTACAATGCAAAACTATTTCTATAACATTTACTCACATAAGTTTGGAAGGAAAAGTTTTGTCTTGGATGGTTATTGTCTCTTCACCTTAAAAACCTTTGAATTTTTATTTTCTCCAGACTCCTAAATGATTTTACTGAACCCTCATTGTCTGACTGACCAAGAGTTACCAAGAGATATTTACTAAGGGTGGGGGAGATAAATTAGAGTAGCGCTGGATGCTGTCTTCCAATCAATTATGCAAATGTTCATCTGTGTCTCTGAAGCTTTGAAAATCCTGAGGGAACCACAGCTGCGCTGCCAGAATTTATACTCCTACTATTGTTTAAAGAAGTGTGCACGCACCTATAGCTCAGAAGGAAGCTAGGCCACAGTTTTTAACACCAGAATGATCAGAAACTCCGCTTCCAAATAGTAAATGTCATAGTGGAAGTGTGGTTCTTGGGGGCCATTGTGAGTGTCCAGTTCAGTCCATGGAGACTTTTCACCCGCCGCCCCAGCAAGCTGGGGGATTGAAGCGATCGAACCCAGGGAAAAGAACCTACCATATTTTC
>PVKE010036963.1:0-16132 GCA_004027555.1 Craseonycteris thonglongyai | reverse complement strand
AAAAAAAAAAAATAAAAAAAAAAAAAAGAATATGATGAAATGGAGAGAATCAAAGGCAGGTACAAACCAGCCAATAAAGAACTTGCATATCATGAAAAAATGAGAAAAGTATCTATGGAATTTATAATGCAGTGGATTAGTTAGGAGGTTTTCAGATTGTATATAATGGAATACCCAAATTAAAAGTGGCTTAAACAAAATGGATTTATTATCACATATAGTAAGGAGTTGGGGTGCAGTTTGGAGTTTTTTAATTTAACAGATCAGTAGTGTCAAGATTCTGTCAGTTTCCCTGTGATTCTCTTAGATTTCACTAAAGAACACCAGGAGTCTGCTCAGATCTACATATCCCATGCCCATGTGCTATGAAAAGACAAGAGGAGAGTTTTCCCTTCAGTGCATCTCAGTTTACTATGGAGGAGAACCTTTGTACAAGGCCTTCCAGAGGGAGGTTTTGTTTACAGAGGTCATAGGTCACATGCCCTCTCTAAACAAATAGTATTAGAAGTATTGTCATTACATATTGGTTTGGGGAATGTTCATATTCCTTGAATAAACTCTTGCCCAATACCTGGACAAAGTTGGGATTTGGACAGCAAGAAAGAAGAGCAGAATTGTCTAGGTGACACCTGCCATATTTCAAAACTTTTGAAATTTAAAAAACTAATAAGATTTTACTCTTTTTAATTAAACTCAGTATAATTTAGAATTTAAAAGCTCATTCATTCACGCAGTCATTCTCTCAATACATATTTTTCAAGCGCTGGACAAATACCAGGCATTATAGTGGGAGTAGTAGAAGATAGAGATAAATCAGAAAAAGAAAAAAAAAAAAAGCCCTAAGTAGAAGAGCCAGAGACTTCTGTTTACAATAAAACAGAGAAAATAGGGTAAGTATGAGGCTACAATGCAATAATGAGAATGGCATAGAGAAAATACAGTTATATGCTGGAGCCCATTCATGAGAACAGATTATGTGCCATTCTTTACAGCTCTGCATTTACTACTATCCCGTTGGCATTTTGAAATTGTCCATGGTGGAACAATTTACACTGAGGAAATTGACAAACACTACAAGTCAGGGCTTGTTAAATTTTTGTTTTCTTTTCTTTTCCCTCAGAGAGCCAGTTATTACATATTTGTACCAACATACCACTAGAGGTATAGAGTGCTAACAGAATGTTTTTCTGGAGGAAAAAATAAACTACCTTAAACTTATCATCTCATCAGCCTAAACCAGTGGTCGGCAAACCGCAGCTTGCGAGCTGCATGCAGCTCTTTGACTCCTTGGCTGCAGCTTTTCCACGAAATGTTTAGTGCAGGCACGCAATATTATTTATTAACTTGCCTTGTAAGAGACTAGTAAACATTTTTTTTTGAAACGCAAGTCTACAGAAAAGAGGCACATTTTTAGAAAGCAACAATAGCACGGATAGTCGCCTGCAAACATGTGTATCATTATCTCCGTCGAATTGCTGCCTGCTGAAATGTATTTTCACTACAAATAGGAAGAAAGCAGTCGAGGAACTCTAGAGGAGACAAGAAAGATCAGCTTTTGTTTTTAATCACTGGGTGCAATCTTCTAACAATGTTGATATGGCAAGTTTTGTAGTTAGTCAGGAGATTGCTCAGAGAGGAAAGCCATACACGGACAGAGACTATATAAAGAGTTGTTTTACAAGTGCATCCGAAGAGCTTTTTCGAGATTTTAAGAATAAAGCAGACATTTTTAAAAAAATTTGAGAGATACCTTTGTCTGCTAAAACAGTGAAAGATAGAACAGTAAAAATGTCTGCAAACATAACAAACCAACAAATTGAAGATCTCAAATTGGCCTCAACTCTATCAATAGCAGTTGACAAGTCTTGTGATATAAATGGCACAGCGCAAGTTTCTCTTTCTGTGTGATTTATCTCCACTACAGGCACTAAAGAGGAACTTTTGGGATTATTGTCACTCAAAGGACAAACGCGTGGAGTAGATATAGCAAATGTTATAATTGAGTGCTTTGAAAAACATCAAATTCCATTAGAAAAAATTGTCTCGATTTCCACAGACAGAGCGAAAAGTATGACAGGTGCAAGAAATGGGTTTGTCGCTATTTTGAAAGAAAAAATTAATCACGAGATACTTGCTTACCATTGTATTATTCATCAGGAAGCACTATGTGCACAGACATTTCCTGAAGAAATTTGCAAAGTAATGGAATTGGTGATTAAGATTATCAAATCCATTGTAGCTAAAGCTCTTTACCATCGCCAATTTAAAGAATTTCTAATTGAGGTAGAGAGTGAGTATGCAGATCTTTTGCTGCATAACAAGGTTCGTTGGTTATCGAGAGCAAACATTTTAAAACGTTTCGCTTCACTGTTTACTGAAATAAAAGCATTCCTTCTTGAGAAGAGTGTTCACTATGCAGAGCTAACGAACGATCTGTGGATCCAGAAATTTTATTTCATGATGGATGTTACTTCTCATCTAAATCAGCTTAATCGTAAGTTATAAGGAAAAGGAAACACAATTTTTTCGATATTAGAAGAAGTAATTTCATTCAAAAACGAATTGTCACTTTTTGCCAAAGATTTTGAAAGAGAAACTCTAATTCATTTTCCATGCCTATTGAAATATTGTCAAGAAAATAAGTCTAATATTGACATTTGCTATTTCAGAACAATGTTAAATATGAAGGAAGCTTTTCTCAGCAGGTTCAAAGACTTTTGAAACAGCAAAGCGACGTTAGCCTTTGTTTAAAAAAACCTCTGAATGCCATGGTAACAGAAATAAATTTTTCGCCCTTTAATATTGATATTGGCAGTTTTGAAATGCAGTTGCTGGATTTAAAAAATAAAGAATAGTGGAGCTCAAAATTCGAGCATCTTTGTGCCGATTTAGAGCTATTGGAGAAAAATAAATGTGAATTAAGTTTACAGCACAAGTGGTCTGCTTTGAAAGATCTGGAGAGGGAAGATATGTTGATTTTTAACAGCTGGAATAGTATTTCTGACTCATATGATCAACTGAAGAAATTAGCGTTTGCTGTTCTTTCTTATTTGGGTCTACATATTTATGCAAACAATCATTTTCAAGCATGAACTTTATCAAGAGTAAATTAAGAAATCGGCTTATCGATGAGAACTTAGAATTGTGCCTAAAATTAAAAACAACAACATACAAACCTGACTTACCCTTACTTTCCAAGGAAATGCAAGGCCATTGTTCACATTAGTGGAGTATTTGTAGGTTTTTTTTTTTAAGAATACCTTTTATATTATTTAATTGTTATATTTTTAAATAAATATTATCTTTATATAAGTATGATACCAAGTTTTATTTAATGTACCATTAGTTAAACTAAGACATATTTAGCAAAGGCAAGCTCGAGAGTGTACTTTTAATCCTAATTATTTCCATAAAAATGTCTCTACTAAAGTAAAGCTTAGGTTTAAAAAAAATGGCTCTTTGAATAAACTTCAATTTTGTATTGTTTATATTTGGCTCTTTTGGATGACGAGTTTGTCGACCACTGGCCTAAACCAATCACCAAACAAAAATAAATAAAGTAAGATTTGAATTGAGTTGCTAACATTAACATTAAAAATTTATCAAATGTTCTTTAAATTGTTCTCTTCTGCGCTGTTGTTTCTGTATTGTGTTTATAGGGCTGTGCCAATCATAAAGACAGAGAAGTCTTGGAAATCTCCAAGAAAATCAGTACAAGATAGTGTACTTTCTCCAGGTTTCCTACACAAATTGGTAGAACAGGTGTCCTGGGTTTCAGAAAGCATATTACTAAAGAGATTTCTTCCAGTTCTTCAATTGCCTCTATGTTTACACTGTCTTCTAACCACAATCTCAAATTGTGAATTTCTTTCACATGGAGAGACTTTTTCTTAAGGTCTTTCACAAATAGCTCTGGATGCTATCTGCACTCTGAGAAGCCATGGCCTGCTAGACCCTGTGGGGCTTTAAAGTTATCTCCTCCTCAGTCTTTAGCTAGGCCCACTTCTATGCCAGTCTCCTGGAGAAAGCAGAAAAGTTTATCTTGGTTTGAAGACATGTGGTAGAGTTCATAACTTGCCTTCATTAACCAGCATTTATGATTAACAAGCTTATGTAGATATAAAATTCTTCCTTTGGGGAAGCTGGGATGGCTCAGTGGGTTAAGCGCTCGCTTTGTAGCCCCGGAGACCAGGGATTGAATCCCTGCTCTGGCCCATGTGGACCCATATGCTGAAGTGGGGTGTGCCCCCAGTTCAGTACTTGCCAGGCCTATGCAGGAGCCCCCGGCCCAGTTCCTGCCCCGCGCAGCCCCGCGCCCACCTGTGGAGTGAAACTATATGGAAAACTAATGCTGTCAACTATGGAGACTGCTCTGGGCCTTCCCCCTTCTCTCTGTCTCTATCTGTCTCTCTGTCTGTCAAAAACCAATAAAAATAAATCTTTAAAATTCTTCCTTTGATCAACCTAAATCTCACATTTTAGAATTCAATTTCTTATTTGCTGCCCTAAGGGGATTAGAAAACAGATGGTGACCATCCTTAGTGTGAGAGACATTTAGACAGATGGACTTCCTTTTTCTGAAAAATTTTAGGCAAATTAAATTTTATAAAATTAATTGATTTCTATTTGTAATATCCCCTGTGTAAAAGAGAATCTGTTTGGAGGGTGAGAAATCCTCTTGTGGAGTGATTGATTATCCCCTCATTTGGGTTTTGTAAACATCAGTATTCAGATATTGGGTTTTCTTGAATCAAGGCCTGTCTTGATTCCTGAAGATTCATTATAAATCATCTTTATAGGCTGAATAATCTCTGTTCCCTTAAGCTTTCCTCATAGATATCATTTTCTTACTATTTTATCATCTGTCTTTTTAGATACAAACCTATATATGTAAATTCATTAGCAATTTTGACTGACTTGATATACTGTCAGCAAAAGAAAAGCAAATGTATAAGAAATGATTTTATAAAGGACTTCACTATTTCCTCAGACTGACCTGTTGGTCAAATCAATCACAATAGTCCAATCAACCTGTAAAATAAATAATATCACCTAGGAGTTCATAGCCATCTTCCAATAAACCTATGGAATGAATAAGAAAGTTATCATCGATTGTATTTTCTGGATGAGGAGATTAATAAATTATAAGCACATGTAGATTGACTGATTCAGAAACCAAGCTTAGGGCATAGCCAAATTTAGGAAGATATGTTTAGCATATCAGTTACGTATCAGACACTTTACTCAATTCATTCATTTTCACAACAAACTTATGAATTATTCATCTTCATTTTATAGATAAATAAACTGAGGCTCAGAGATGTGAAACAATATGCCCATGTATACATATCTAAAATATAAGAGAACCAGCATTATAACCCAGGTTTGTTTGACTTCAAGGTGTGGAACCAACAGGCGCAGTCTTGCACAGCAGCCAACAGTTTGGGTAGTAGCTTCTTGATCTCCGGATTGTAGCTAAGGCAATGTAATTTTCTAATCAGTAGTTGACAATAATGAAGATAAGGTCATGAAATCCTGGAAGTCGCAGTGGGCCCAATAAATTTCTTATACTCCAGCTTCTCGATAATAGCAGAGGTTAATAGTTTTCAGGGAAGGCAAATTTTATGGTGGTTTGTTGGAGTCATTTCTATAGATCTGCCTCTTCAACAATGTTATGAGCTCCTACTTTCATATTTAAAATAGCGTGATGTCTGTTTTCTGCAACCCCAGATACTAATAAATCTAATGCTCTTTTAATATATATATACCTAGACAAAGCCTCCAAAAAGCTTTACTCTTTCCACATTAGTGAAATTAGAATACTGTTTTATGCTCTAGGTCTCATTCAATTTGAATATGAAAGGATGATTCCTCTGACTTCCAGTTTTGAGTCCATGTGATTAAGCCTCAATCGTAAATACAATAGGAATGCTAAGATGATTGTCCAAAAGGGCAGAATCAGGAAAAAGGATCTGAGGCCATAGTGGAGACCTAGAACTATTCCATAGAGCTGTATGTAGCATCACAATTGGTAAAAAAGTAAATAATTATTTGTAGAAAGAAGATAAAGATATAGCCAGGAAAACAACAGCTTGGAAATTACCTATAGAATTAAGTATGGAAATGAGAAAATGTCAAACAAAATTGGCAAATTAAATAGCCAAGTGCCAAATGAGATGAAGGATGAGGAATGAGTTAAGGCAATTGCTTAGAAATGTTAAAAATGTTTATTGAGCATTCATGATTATGCAACATTCTAGATGCTGGAGATAAAGCAGTGAAAAATGCAAGCTAGATTATTGTTCTTGTGAATTAATAACAATCTAGTAATATGTCACTTATTCATAATAGCTAAATTAGTCACTAAGCTTTCAAGACCTTTTTAGTTATATGCTAGTCAGCCACTCTACATTTTCAAATTCTGAATTTCCCCTCTTAAACCACATTTTATTTGTCTTCATTTATCAGGGGTATCCAAACTTTTGGCTTCTCTGGGCCACATTGGAAGAAGAAGAATTGTCTTGGGCCACATATAAAATACACTAATAGGGAAGCTGGGATGGTTCAGTGGGTGAAGTGCTGCTCACTTTGCAGCCCTGGGGACCAAGGATTGAATCCCAGCTCTGGCCCGTGCGGACCCATATGCTGAACTGGGGAATACCCCCAGTTTAGTTCTCACCGGGGTGAGATCCCAGCCCAGTCCCTGCCTGTGCAGCCCCATGCCCATCTGTGGAATGAAACTATGTGGAGAAACCAATGATGTGCAACTATGGAAACTATTCTGGGCCCTTCCCCTTCTCTGTGTCTGTCTCTGTATATCTCTCTCTTTCTCTCTGTCAAAAACAATAAAAATAAAATCTTTAAAATACACTAACATTAACTATAGCTGATGAGCTAAAAAAAAAAAAAATCTCATGACTTAAGAAAGTTTATGAGTTTGTGTTGGGCTGCATTCAAAGCCATCCTGGGCCGCATGCAGCCTGCAGGCCATTAGTTGAACAAACTTGATTTATATGTTCAATACTTTAAGATCAAGATGTACTATTTTTCTAAATTTCTCTTCCACCATGTTGTCCAAGTTACACTCTTACATAAATAAGAGAGTTATCTCTAAACTAATAAGTAGCTTCAAAATCTGGTGAATGTGATGAATTGAGCAGAGATGGGCTAACCACTTTCAACTAGCTTCCAACTCCCAAATACAAAAAGTAGAAAAGATGAATAAGCTATTGATAATAAACTTAAATATATGTATAAGCTCAGAAATATCAAAATAGGATGAGATTTTAATGTATTCATGACATTAGAAGACCTCAGACATAGGACAAAGTTACAACTAGGCTTCTTGCTGTGTTTAAATAACAAATTATCCCATTTGAGTGCTTATATCTAAAAATTTCCACTTATTTGTCCAGGCATCCTAAAAATGTATTACCTACTTTGACTTGTAAGTGAAAAACAGGCTTACCTACTAAATGTCAGAACCTCATGCTTAAGCAGAGTGTGAGTAAAAAAATCTGAGTTTGCATCGTTTACTAAGCAAAATCCCACTTGAGAAGTAATAGTGGGGGGTTGGAAGGGAGTGTAAATCCTGGAATGCCTATGAGACCAGGTAAAAGCAAGTGGAAATCTACCCATAGTTTTTTTCCTACAACCTAGAGCATAGTCAGGAAAACCAAGCAGGATAAATCTTACTGAAAAGTAATTTATGGTTTGTAAAAATGGTAAAGAGTATGAGGACATATACTATCAATCTGTGGGAAGAATTCTAGGCCAAACATGTGAAAATAATAAATTAAAAGAGACAAAGTAAATATTTCAATTATGTTCAAATATATTAATAGGAAATTATGTTAACAATAAGAAAGATCACCTGAAGGGTATAGAGGACCTCTTTGTTCTATCTTTGTAACTTTTCTACAAACCTAGAACTATTCTAAAATATAAGCTTTTATTAAAAAAAAAAAAAAAGAATTAGCAGAGTCCCTAAGAATTATACAATAAGATAAAAGTACAAGTGAATTAATAAAACAAAATTAAAATTCTAGAAATAAAAAGTAAAGTAATTAAAATTCAAAAATTAAAATTGTTAAACTATAGATTAAACAGTTGGGAGAATTAGTCAACTCCAGGGTAGAAATCAGAAAATTATCAGAAGGCTTGAAAAATAAAAAGTAAAAAAATACATAAAATATGAAGAAGATATTAAGAAATATAGAAGGAAGAAAGAGAAGCTGCAACACCTACAAATTAATTAGGAATTCCAGAAAAAGAGAAATAAAGAGAATCAGGAAAAGTCATAGATGAATAGTAAATGGCTGGAAGTTTTTAATTATTTAAGAAATATATGTTCTTCATTAAATATCATATAGAAGACTATAAAATATCAAGAAAAAATCTGTTAAAGAGAAAATAGAGATTATACATACAAAACAATAAGATTTTCAATTAGCAATAACAGACGCTAAAAGATAACAGATTTAGTGCTGAGAAAAAAACAATAAAAACTTAGAGAATTCTATACCCAACTGTACTAATCTGCTAGGGTTGCCACGACAAATACAGTAAAATTAGTGACTTTATTTTCTCATGTTCTGGAGGCTGGAATCCACAATTAAGTTTTCATCAGGTTTGGTTTCTCCTGAGACCCCTCTTCTTGGATTGCAGATGGCTACCTTTTTACTATGTTCTGGCATGGCTTCTCCTCTGTGCATGCATATTTTTATTGCCTCTTCCTTTTCTTATAAGGACACCAGTCATATTAGATTAGGGCCCAACTTCTATGGCCTTCTTTAATCTTAATTACCACTTTAAAGGCCCTAGCTCCAAATAGTAATATTGAAAGTTAGGGATTCAATATATGAATTTTGCTAATACCAACTAAACAAATATTGAAGACTGGGAATAAAAGATTTTCAGAAATATAGTCTAAAAATGCTTTCTATCTACAGACCTCTTTTAAAGAACTACTAAAAGAGATAGTTCAGAAAAAAAATTTAATTAGAAAGTAATATAGAGATTCATGAAATAGTAATGAGCAAAATAGATCCCTATAACATGTTGATAAATCTAAATAAGAATTGACTCTAAGAAAGAAAAAAATAGACTACTAAAAGAAACAATTTTTAAAAAGGCAAAATAAAATACTGGTTATAACATGTAAAAAGGTAGAGAATAATTTGAATAGAAGGTAGTCTTATGTTTCTTATTGGATAATGTGGCTATAAAAATAAATAATTGCCTATATCATATCCATTTTTTCATTTTTATTAACTAAAAAAATATATGTTAAGTTTGGCAATGTGAATGTGATGACCTATTTCTTGAGGCTAGATATACTGATGAATTAATATCCTGTCAATGAAAAGTACATATTGTGTGTGAAATTTTCAGGAAGATTTCTTCAGGAGATTTGATACAACTAGGAGGAAATCACTTTTTCTTTCACTTCCTCCTTAATCATGGAATGTGGGTATGACAGGTCAAGTTCCAGCAGCTATATTAGATAATAAACTGATCTTAAAGGTGAAAAACCGCACTCTAGAAAAATAGATCAGAAAAATTGAAATGTTCTGGATACCCAATGACTACGAATCAGACAACATCAGCCATTTAACACCCACTTCTGAAGTTATTTTATATGATAGATAAACAAGCTCTTTTGTTGTGTAAGCTGCTGTTATTTGAAGTTTTCTCTTAAATGCACCCAAAACATAAACTTATCTGATAAAGAAGGAAAAGATATAAATTAACTTTAGAATTTTAAATATACCTGTTTATAGGAAACCACTAAAATAGTAGAAATAATATGCAAAATTTCTAAATCAGTAGAATTGATATTAAAAAAATTGGTAAGGCTGCTTGAAGTATTTAAAAATGTATTTGAAAAAAATTAGGAAAAGAGAAAAAATTGGCCCTAGTAATTATAAAGACATCAAGGTCAAATATGCATGTAAAGAGTTCTAATAAAATTATTTTTATGAAATGTAAGCATAGGAATAGAAGTATATTTATATTGTGCTATTATTTTATACAATATATGATTTTAAAATGTATGTAATTAAATTTGTAAATTAAATATTATACTCTGCCAATAAAAATACACCAAAGCCAAGTCAGCCCCAAACGTTATTACAATTAAAGACCATGTTCATTTATCTTCCGAACTCATTCTTTTTCCATTACCATCCTTGGCTTTTACTTATTTACTTATTTTCATACCTGATTTTGACTTAGTTCTGAACTTATTGATTAATCTGAGGTCTTTCCCATTGACTCTTGGCACTATAAAGAATCAGGTTTGCATCCAGGTCTGTGGATCTCCCACTGTTGGTCAAGATCTACTGTTTTATAATTGTTTCTAAATTTCAATCTCTCAGCTAACACCCAAGGTTATAGAACTTAGAAATAAGTATTCAGTTTCTTTTGGGTCATGATGGTGCTAAAAGAAATAAGCTTTAGAATCAGATTGACTTAAGTTTGCATCCGAAGAGAGATATGAAACATAGATTAAGAGGTTAAGAATAAAGACTAGTCAATATAAATAAGGGGGAAAAAGATATTAACATGTTATTACAAAGAAACACATACCAGTACAAAGGGCCAAATATATATGTGAAAATATGTTCAACCCCTTTAGACATTTTTTTCCCATCAATTTTTTAAAAATATGGAACGCTTCACAAATTTGCGTGTCATCCTTGTGCAGGGGCCATGCTAATCTTCTCTGTATCGTTCCAATTTTAGTATATGTGCTGCCTAAGCGAGCACCTTTAGACATTTTTAAAAGCACAAATTAAAATAAGACAAGTGACCTCTTAATCTCCCAGATTGCTTCTATCCTGTTTTGACAAAATGTAGAATGAGCCCTCGCATACACTGGCAGGTAGTAACAAGCTATTCATTGCAGGTAGTTCTTTCCTCTGATATAGACAGCTGGGTTATGTTTCTTTGTTTGTACTTAGGTGTTGTCAGTTGACTAAGTTCTGGATAACAGCATATGTCAGAAGTGATATATGCCACTTTTTAGCCAGACCCATAACATCCTCTGTCCTCCTCACTTCTACTCCCAACACATATACATATATATCCACTTTCTTCCTTCCCTAATTGCTTGCTGGATTTAGAAGTTCAGGGAGACTTTGCCATACATGGAAGTTTGCAGAGTCCATCAAATTAGTTCTCGTTGTGTACATGGACTCCTTCTATGAAATCCACCACTAAATAAATCACTGCAGTCACATAATTAATATTTCTTCACTTATTTATGTAGCAAAGTTACAGTATATGCCATGTGACATCTACTGTGATGGACATTAGGCAGCATAGTAAAAAAATAATAATAAGGTACTGCCATTGTGAAACTCTAGTTTACAAAAGTAGACAGACATTTATAATGTAATTTTTTTAAGATTTATTTTGATTGTTTTTGACAAAGAGAGAGATACAGAGACAGAGAGAAGGAGGAGGGCCCAGAACAGTCTCCATAGTGGCACATCATCAGTTTTTCCCCATAGTTTCATTCCACAGGTGGGCGGGGCTGTACAGGGCAGGAACTGGGCTGGGGTCTCACCCTGGTGAGAACTAAACTGGGGGCACTCCCCAGTTCAGCATATGGGTCCGCATGGGCCGGGTCCGGGATTCGATCCTTGGTCCCCAGGGCTGTAAAGTGAGCGCTTAACCCACTGAGCCATCTCGGCTTCCCCTATAATGTAATTTTAAAATTTGTATAGCCATTGTGGGAAACAGTATGGATGTGTCTCAAAAACTAAGACTAGAGCTACCATACGACCCAGCAATGCCTCTTCTGGGTATCTACCTGAAATTTTTTAAAGCGTTTATTTGCAAAGATATATGTACTACTATGCTCATTCCAGCATTATATTCAGTAGTCAAGACATGTAAAAATATTTAAATGTCCTTTGATGAATGATTTGATAAAGAAAATGTAGTATATATATGCAATGGAATACTACTCAGCCATAAGAAAAGATTAAATACTTCCATTTGTGATAAGATGGACGAATCTTGAGAGTCATGCTAAGAGCAATGAATCAGATGGAAAAGGACAAGAAACGTAAGATTTCAGTCATATGTGGGATATGAAACAGAAAGCAACAAACTAACAAGACAAATACAAAAATTCAGAGGTACAAAAAATAGAGAGGAAGGGGGTTTGTAAGATGATGAAGAGTAAAGGGGGTCAAATATAAGGTGACAGATATTATACTTTGGGCGGTACATACACAATGCTATATAGAGGTGATATATTATGAAATTGTGCCCTTGAAATTTATAATCTTATTAACAAATATCATCCCAATAAATTTAATAAAAATAAATAAATAATAAATAACTAAAATTTAAATTTTATTAAGTTATAAAGTATAGGGAGCTATGAAAGCATATAATAGGAGCATTTCATAAATTATATAATTGCCTACCCACTGCATTGTATACCTGAAAATAGTATAAAATTATATTGAATGTCAACTATAGTTTAAATATATATATATATATATATGTCATGAAATGTAGATTACAGCATAGAGAATATAGTCACTGACATTGTAATAGCTATGTAGTGTCAGATGGCTAGTAGACTTGGGATTATCACTTTTGAGTGTGTAAATGTCTAATTATGTTGTTTTGTACACCTGAAACAAATTTTAAAAAAAACTTTAAAGAGAGAAACTATAATCTTTAACAGGATGCTGAAATGTGTGGGAAAAAATATATAAACTAGGCTGTTAGTCAGGCAAAACTTCCTATATTCACAAATATGCCTTAAATACAGCAACGATGAGTAAAAATAAACTGATTTTTCCAATATTTTTTATCCACCACTAATCAAAATGCTTTTAACTCACTTGAATACACTTCTAGTAATAGAGATAAAATAATCAAATGTTTACTTTTAATGTTTTATATATTAACTTAATCATACATACAAGGTATGACTAAAAATACAGTGAATGTTTAAATTTTAAAAATTATTACAGTAAACAACACATTGCCATTACTCCCCCTCAGAATACTCCCCCCTCTTTGAACACACTTATCCCATCATTCTTTCTGCTTTCTGAAGCAGTTTTGAAAGTCCTCTTTGTGAATGTCTTTAGTTGCACTGTCATGGCTGCTTCAATATCCATAATCAATTCAAAACATTTACTTTTCATGGTCATTTTAACTTGGGGGAAAACCAGAAGTCACATGGTGCCAGATCTGGTGAATAAGGTGGATGAGGACACACAATAATGATTTTAGTTGATAGAAATTGCAGTACCAGAAGAAGCAATGTGTGGCCTGAATTGATTCAGGACATTGAGGCACCCATGACAGCACAACTAAAGACACTCACAACAGAGGACTTCCAGAACTGCTTCAGAAAGTGGCAAGAATGATGGGATAAGTGTGTTCAAAGTTGGGGGGGGTATTTTGAGGAAAATTAATGGCAGTGTGCCTTTTACTGTAATAATCTTTTTATTTAAACATTCATCATATTTTTTATTACACCTCATATTATAAAGTATTATGCAAATTAAAAAACTACATCAGAAATATTGCTTTGTTCCACTTGATATTTATGGAATACCAAAACAGACTGCCTGGGATTGAATCCTGGCTCTGTCACTTAACAGCTGCGATGTTGGACATGTTTTGTCACCTGTAAAATGGTGCTAATAATAATTACTACCTCTAGGGTTGTGTGAAGTTTTAACTTTTCAAAAATAAGTATTTAGGACAAATGCCTGGCATATAGCATCACTAAGTATTAACTGTAACTATTAGTTTCTATGGGCATCTTACATACTGAGGTCTTGCTTATCAATAATGACCATGAAATTAACAAGCATCTTCATTTTTATCTAAGTTATGTGAGACTCTTTTATAATTATAACATGCTGTCACTTGAATTTTTATTACAAGCAATAAATACCATTTGCATAATATTAAGCTCGTTTAAGTTCATTTATCTTGCAAGGTTATATTCATGATCTGCACAATGAAGCAACTTACTCTTTGTCTTCTTTCCCCTTCTCCCTTCATCCCTCCTTTCCCCACTTGCTTTTTTTTTTTAATTTAATGCTTATTTTTATCAAAATAAGAACTGTTCATTGTATCTAAAAGTAAATATTACTAGGTTTTTTTAAAGTAGAAATCCCATGCTCCACTCTTCATTGCTCTTATACAGTGCCTTCTATGCCATATATGAGTATATCCTCAACCTACCTACTACAGTCACTTCTCACCTAAATGTTGATTCATTTGGCAGTTTCATTCCTACTCCAATGTTTAGCTTCTTCTAATAACATGATCATATTGTTTTATTTCTTCATTTTTCTTCAACTTTAGATATTGTTTATTTACTTCCTACTCTTTTTTTGATATTTTTAAGATTTATTTTATTGTTTCTGACAGGGGGAGAGAGACAGAGAGAGAAGGGGGAGGGCCCAGCGCAGTCTCCATTGTTATACATTATTAGTTTTTTGACACAGTTTCATTCCACAAAGGTGGGCACTGAGTGGGCAGGAACTGGGCTGGGGGCCTCCTGCATGGGAGGC
The DNA here is from genome assembly GCA_004027555.1 of Craseonycteris thonglongyai. Taxonomy (NCBI): domain Eukaryota; kingdom Metazoa; phylum Chordata; class Mammalia; order Chiroptera; family Craseonycteridae; genus Craseonycteris; species Craseonycteris thonglongyai. Next base: position 1,568 of record PVKE010036963.1, on the reverse strand, counting down.
ATGCCCTGTGAGCCAGGGGCCAAACCAGGGGTCAAACCATGGGCCTCCCACATGGAAGCTCACCCGGCAGGAACTGAACTGCCCCTGGGACCCCCACATGGGAATCATACTATATAGTTCAGCATATGGGTCCACACAGATAAAGCCAGGACCAGGACTTGATCCTTGGAACTTGGGGCTGAAAAGCAAGTGCTCAACTCACTGAGTCATTCTGGTGTCCTCCATACTTCCTCCTATTGAAGATAACATTTTAACTCTTTTACAACCTGCCCACCAATTCACTCTATCTTTATTTGCACTCTCCTCAGATGCATAGCTATCAATTTTTTTGTTTAACTGAATCATCCATGTTTACATGACCATAAATCAATGTTTATATAGAGTCACATATTAAAATTACATTTTCTATAGTGTACAAATTAATTTTTTTCTTGGAGTCAATAGTTGACTTAGATTTTATTTTCTTGGTTTTTCTGATGATTAGTTTTGAAATCTGACCTAAATCTGCATCAAAACTATGATATTAATTTAGTATAAGTACATCAGGTAATTAACCAAATCAAATGTTCCAGTATAAATTGGTTCAAGCTATCATTAGTGATTGATGTCAGACACATACAATGGAATATAAATTGTATCTTTTTGTGTTCTGTGCAAGGAATTTTTGTCTGCCTCAAAGTCATGAAATTTTTCCTATGTCTTCTTTAAGAAGGCTGATAATTTTATCTTATACATTTAGGGCTATGATTCATTTTGAGTTAATTTATGAATATAGTCTGAGGTAAATATTAGATAGTTTTACTACAAAATTCTGCCAAACTTTTAAGGAATTAACTCTAATTCTACATAATTTCTTCTATAAAACACTTCTCAACTTATTTTATAAAGCTCATATTTCTTTGATACCAAAACCAGGCAAAGAAAGTATCAAAAAAGGAAAACAACAAAACAATATCCCACATGAATATAGACAAAAAATATTTAACAAATAGGAATCAGCAACCTATACAAGGAATTATATACCATGACCAAGTGGGATTTATTCCAGAAATGCAAAGTTGGTTCAATATTCAAAAATTAATTATATTAAACTAAACTATTCTAATTCGTTCTGATATTAGTTTGTTTGCTTGTTTTCTAACAACTAGATTGTTAACTCTGAAAATTTCTATTAATATATTGGTTTTAAAAGAGCATTTATTGGATGCTAGGATAGCTCAGCAGGTTGAGTGCTTGCCTTAAAACCACAAGGTCTGGGGATTGAATCCAGCCCCAGTTCATGCAAATCCCATATGCTGAATTGTGGCACAACTGTAACCACTTGGACTGTGGTGTAGGTTCTTGCATCTCATGTGGGAGGCTCCCAGTTTGATTTCCACCCCTTGCAGCCCCACTTGTGTGGAATGAAACTGTTACAACTAATGATGTACAACTATGGAGATTGCTATTAGCTCTCCATCCTCTCTCTCTCTCTCTCTCTCTCTCTCTCTCTCTCTCTCTCTCTCTCTCTCTCTCTCTCTCTCTCTCTCCCCTTCTCTCAAAAACAATAAAATATATCTTTAATTAAA